>JAJIBD010025030.1:0-161891 GCA_021461705.1 Cryptotis parvus
TCTCTACTCTCTTCTCTCTCTCTCTCTCTCTCGGGTTTGCAGGGGTTTGGTTTGGGGACACCCACTGGTGCACAGTGTTTATTCCCAGCCTGCATACATGGATCATTCACACCTGACGCTGCTGCTCAGGGACCATATAGGTGCCAGAGATCAAATCCGAGTTGGCTGCATGCAACGCAAGCACCTTTACCACTATACTATTACTGAGGCCCAATAGCATATTCTCAGTAACAAAAAGAATAAGTATTCAGGTCCCCTGCTTTTTAGAAAGATTGCAATAGGTCACTTCACTTTTCTGAAAACTCCTATATATAGCAGAATTTTTACCCGCTTCACCCAACTAAAGAAACACTAAGAGGACCTTTGCTTCTGCAATATAAGGCAAAGAGGGAGGAGCTGTCAACACTTGTTTGACGGTAAACATAATAAAGCAGCACCAACCACAAGAGGCAAAAGCAATGCTGCCTATGCCAGGGAGTAGCTCATATGGCTGGAACACGCACTCATATGTCTGGGGCCCAAGTCTCATGACGGCGGCCCCCAGCACTCCTGGTCCCATGTGGTACTGGATCACAGCTTGATGCACACAAACACACAGAAAAAGAAAGATACCAAGTGTTCCTTCCTGGGAACTACTTTGTTCAGTCTCTGAATTTACATCAGATCACATCTAGTTTTGCTATATGCCAACAGTATTTTAAGTTTTATGTGTTATTTCATATGATGATTTGACGGATTATTTTTGGAGTCTGGGAGCACTAAAATGAATTTCCCTATAAATGAATGGTAATTGTTTCTTTAATTTCTACCATTTCAAACATAACAAGAGTTAAGCTGAATACTTAACACTTAAAGAGGTTCAATATTTAACTCTTGAAGATACATTTCATAAGAATTCTCTTCTTTGGGATGAAAAGGGAGGACCTTACATTGACTGTTGTGTGTGTTAGAGAGAGAGAGAGATAGAGAGAGAGAGAGAGAGAGAGATACCTTGTGGACACTGTGTATGTAAGTGTAGGAAAAAAGAGGGAGATAAGGGGAAGAGGGAAATGAGAGACCCTAACAGGCATGTTATGAAATGCTGTCCACTTAGCTATTGCACATTTCAGATTTAGTGAAGTCAAGATGACCACAAGAGGTTCTGGGCACTACTTGTCAGGAGAGAAACAATAACGGAACCAAGTTTTTTTTGTTTTGGGGGTTGGGGAGTTGTTTTGTTTTGTTTTGACTTTTGGGTCCAACCAGCAATGCTCAGGGGTTACTCTCCTGGCTCTGCATTCAGGAATTACTCCAGCAGTGCTCAGGAACATGTGGGAAACTTGGGGATTAAACCCAGGTGGACCATGTAAGGCCAATGCCCCACATGCTGGATACGCTCCACCCCCAAACGAAGTTTTAAATACAGGAAATAGAACAAGGATGACTGCACTCAAATATATAACTTAAGTATCATTACTACAGAAATCCAAGATAGTGAAAATTATAGAAGCTGATTAACCAAAATATTAAAAGAGATCATCTCTATATTAAAAGGTTCTTCTTAACTGCATTTCTAAATTAAATATGGATCAATTTAGGCAAATAAAATTAATAATCCTGCCTCTGTAATGTGAAAATGAATTAATTAGGAAAATGAACACAGCCTCCAACCCACATAAACCCCTGTTCCTCTGGAAGCGAAAACCGTGTCATCTGTTCTAAAGAGAGCTTGAATACTCAGAAGGATAAAAAACACCCAAGGAGAGAAAGAATACCATAGTTATAATCCAAAGCAGTACCAGTTAACACAGAATGTTATATAGAGCCAGAGTGTGGGTTTTTTTTTCAAAGATATTATTTTGGAGTGGGGCCACATCTGGCAATGCTCAAGGGTTATTCCTGGCTCTGCACTCAGGAATTACTTCTGCCAAGCTTAGGGGACCATGTGGGATGTTGGAACTAAACCTAAGCTGGCTGCATGCAAGGCAACTGCTTTACCCACTGTACAAATCTTTCCGGTCCTAACGTGTGCTTTTGTGAACACAAATCCAATGTTGCATCTCCTAAACCAATCCCAGTTCGATTCCCAGCACCCCATATGGAATCCCCTAAACCCCATACATGAGTGATCTCTGAGCGCAGAGTCAGGAATAAGATCTGAGCACCACTGGGTGGGGCCCAGAGTAAAGCAAAAAAATAAAGAGGATAGTGAGAAGATTTCCTTCCAATAATGATTGGACAAAATTTGAAAATCTAAAGTAACTCTAATGTTAAAGAAAAATGAGTCGCTGAACACAGGAATCTTTCTTGGCAACAGAAAGTTAATGACTTCAAAAATAATCTATCTTAGCCCAGTGGATAGGGCGTTCGCCTTGCACGACTGGCCGGCCCAGCCTGGATCGATCCCTGGCATCCCATATGGTGCCCCGAGCACCATATGAGCAATTCCTGAGTGCAGAGCCAGGAGGGACCCCTGAGCATTGCCTGGTGTGACCCAAAAAAGCAAAAAATAATAATAATAATTATTTCTCCTACTGCTGCCCAAATTCCATTGGGTCCATCTGCTGCCTCCATCCAGAGTCTAAGTCTAACAGTGCTCACTCTTCTCTGGGACAGACGAAGCTTCAAAGGGCTATGGGGGTCCTACACTTTATGATTTCAGGGCAAATGTCTCAGACATAAGAAATACCTGCATACTTGGTATAAACTAAGGAGAAAGAAGGGAAGGCTGGTCTTATTACTGGACAAGCATGGCTACATAGCTACTTCTATTTCTACTTTCTAAGATGCATAAATGTGAATAGTGGTCAGAAACAGCGAACATCAGCGCCATCAAGGGCGAACTTCAGAGCCCAGCAATTTATTTCCAGTATACTTACTACATAACCCACAATATTCTTTATACACATTTTTCTCTCTCACAGACACCAAAGAAGACTTCCTAGTGATCATTTTCAAGAGTCAAGGTGGCTGTTAAATAAACCATCCAGAAAGCCCAACGGAACATTTTCACCATCCACAAATTTAAGAACAAGGAGAAAGAAAATGAATGGTTCCTGCATTCTGCAGGCTTGCTCTGACCACTCACCCCCAGTAGCTTCTCTACCGGAAGCCCCATTTGCAAAACATGAATTAGACCAATGAGCAAAAAAGCCCTTTCCTTGAGGATGCACGCATACCGACAGTTACTGGACAAGCAAAGCCCATTAGCTGCTTCTCTCTTTTCTTCTCCAAGCTCATGGGATTATACCTGGCCACTCTAAAGCCTTACAAGTCCAAAGAAATCTGCTCCTGCAGTTTCCTCTCCAAGAAACCACCCTCGACCGCATTACATAGACTCGCACTCAGATGGAGTCCTGGCTGCTCTGGTGTGTGCGACTAATATTACCCTTCAACAAGTCAAAAAATCACTTCCAGGAACTTTGCCTCCAAGTCTTCCCGGAACCCCTTTGTTAAAGGGCTGGTTCTCAGGCCAAGCTCCCACCACACTCCAAAGTGTGCCTGCCACGCCACACAGGAGGTGCCAACAGCTCTTCCCAGAGCAGCTGGAACCTATTACCCACAGCCAGCTGGAAGCCCTCAGCTGGGCTGAGGCAGGCGCCTCCAGATACCAGGGCTGGTAGTGAAGCCTCCAGGAACACATTAGCTCTGCTGCCATGACCTCTGTGTAAGTGGCTGGTGGGAGCTGTGGGGAGGCACCCAGCGGCATGCTGGCCGACGCCATCCAAGGAAGCAGCTGTGGGTCTGGGAGATGTGCCCACTCACTGGTCTCAGAGCAACTCCATCATCACAACCAACAGCTACCAATTACTGGCCCCTCCAGTGAGCTGGGTTCTTCTGTTCCCTGTCCTACTGAACTTCCCCAGAAACATGATAGAGAGGGAGGCATCATCCTCTTGATAGATGAAGGACATGAAGCTAAAAGAGTTGTTGACTGTCCCGAAATCCCAGAGTCAGGAGGAGGCTGGAACAGCATCTGGAGCCCAATCCTCTCATCACGCTCCTTGCCACCGGGCATCCCAGCTGAAGAGGGGCTAGACAACTAAGCACTTATAGGGACTCACCCAGCAAAGCCATTACAAGTGACGCACAAAATCGTAAAAGATGAATAAGTAGTTGAGAAGAACAGAAATCCATCAAGGAGTTACCCAAAAAAATGGGACAGCATTAAGTGTCATTCCCAGGGCACACATGGGAACGCTCTTTGGCAGAAAACACCCTTTGGCAGGAAATGGCAATTCTGGGCAGCAGAAAAGCAGAAAACTTAAGTCATCACTATAGATTTTCAAGGACAGTATATCTGGGTGTTTGGGATAGTTTCAAGGGACAGTATATCTGGACAGTATATCAAATAAGACTCAGAGTTGACATTATTATTAATTTTGTTCATATTTAAACTACTATAAAAACAATATCAGCAATAAGTATTGTACTGTTAACATATTGTAATAAAAATATTGTCCTGGAAATAATGTTTATATAGAACTTGCTCTATACCCGGTGCTACACCAACCATTTAATGTACATTAACTCATTTAATCCTCCAACTCCCTAAAAGACTGGTGATATCATTACCTTCTTTGAGCAGGTGAACAGTGAAGTGCAGAGGTTAGGTAACTTATCCAAGATCAGGCAGCTAATATACTGTGAAATCAAAATTCAAACCAACACAGTCAAGCTCCAGGATCTTGCTGTAGTATCTATCTAATAAGCTTCTCAAATCTAGCAAGCAAGTTAATAAGCAGGACCCAACATGAAATGTTCCATAACTATTGTCTATTGTGACAAACTTCTCACTCCTACAAGAAAAAAAAACCTAGTGGTTCATGTTGAAGTTACACAGACTTCCTACCACATTAGGATAAAATTAACCCTGCCAGCCAACACAACCTCATGGAGCTTTCCCAGTGGGATTTGCCATGATAAAGGCAAAGAAACTGGAAAGCCCAGACAGCAGCTGCACATTTATTTGCCTTTGCATTCTTCCTGAGTCTACAACTCAGTGATTCGAAACTTCAATGAGAGCAAGAATTACTATACAAAGTAGTGCCCAAGAAATCCAGTCTACATACTTCCACTCTACATTCAATTTGCCTCCACTTTCCTCTGCAAAGCACCAATCACCTCGGATATACGTCACTAGCCCATTCCCCTGCACTTTCCCACACTGAGAAATCTAGAAATCTCTGGCTCCAAGACACAAAACTCACTTTCTTCTTGGAATAACAGGATCCGTAGATTGCCTTACCTGACCAGCCGTATACTATAGAAGGAGAAACTGAGGCTAATGTTAAGTGACTTTCCCCGCATTAAAGAGAAAGTTAGCAAGTCAGCTCACCCCAGCTCCCAGTATGCGCTGGCCACTGCCCTCTGCATTTCCCCATCCTTCCTCATATTGAGCATATGTAACTTCTAATACAACCATGATGTGAACTGTGCCCCCAAAATTCATATTGAAACCTAATCCCCAACACACTGGCAACAGGAGGTATGGACTTTGGGGTGATGATTAAGGTCATAAGGGTCTTGTTCTCATGAATAGGATCAATGCCCTGTGAAGGAGACTCAAGAGCTCCCTTCCCTATTCGGCCACAGGAGGACCAGGCTGTCTCCACACCAAGGAAGCAGCCTTCCCCAGACAATGGCTGCCAAGGCCTTGGTCCTGAACTTTGAGTCTTCCAAACTGTAAGGAATGACTTTCTAAGAAATAACCTGTATGTCAGCAACACCAGGAGAGATAAAATGAAATTAGACAATGCCAAGGAGCTTACTTTCCACACTTAAATTTCCTAACCCAACAAAGTATAATATTAATTATTCCATTGTACAGTGAACACAATGAATTTTATTCATGTGATGCGTCTCTCCCACGGTTAGAACAAAAAATAAGAGTTTAGCTGCTGAACCCCAGTGTCCAATTGAAGAGATTTTTATATTCGGGTCTCTACTAAGTTCAATTATAACTGTCCCCTGCTGTTCCCCAGGTACAACTGTCAAGCCAGATTAAGAATGTCATTTCTGCAATGCTTCCCCCTCAAACACACACACACACACACACACACACACACACACACACACACACACACTTTTCCCATGTCCTTGGAGAAGTCTCTGCCCATTGCTGCCCCCGGTCTGTAAAGACTAGGCAGACACACACAAGGTGAATGGAAAGTAAGAGAATGCCCACTGCACACTCTCTCTCCTTGCTGTCTGCTGACAACAGCCAGCACTGGTGGAGGACACCCTGGTGGTCTCTCTCACACCATCACAACCAATATTCACCCACATTAGGCCCATCCTTGAATGAACCCACAAATCTTAAGCATCACACCAGTACCAGCTCAGATCAGTCTGATTTCAGTGGCAGGGAAGGGATGGGAGCAACCACATACATGACAGCCGGACACTATTTCCACTTCCAAGACATGGCTCCCATACAGGGAAGGTGTACCCAAGCCCACTTCTTCTAAGAAGTGGTGAGGCCCCAGATGCCAAACAACATGCCCAAAGAGTATTGTCCACATGCAACTCTAAAGCCCACAGTGTCCACTACAAACTGGACTGCTCAGCAGACATGCTCTTCCTAAAACTTATTCTCAGACTGTTGGCCAACAATGCAAACACGCAACCCCGTGGCCAGAGCCTGACCCCTGGAGCTCCCTTTTGTTGAGGTGCAAGTGCCAGACACAGTGTTAGCATTGAGATTTCCCAAACAACAGACAGCATTTAAAGTCATTTTACTGCTAACCTGGCCATTTTCCACCTATACCACATGATCCTGATCACAGCTTTTCATCTGATGATCACACTCCCCCATTTCACAGTTTAGAAACTGAGGCTCCCAGACAGAGCCTGATTTGCCAAGATGCAGAGTGGGGAGTGAGAACCAAAGGAAGATAGGATGGGTTCAGGGTGTGGGTGTGACTGTAGAATATTTCACCCCTGGTCCTTATTTGTTCCCTCTGTTCCCCACCATCACCCCCAACCAGTAGTACAACCCCCAAAGTGTTTCCTCCTTTACCCAATCAGACACTAAACCAGAGGTACCCAAACTTCTCTGACCTATGACCCCCTTTTCAGGAGAATAAAAAAAAGTGCTCGATCACCTCCTTCTTTATGTGAATAAACAGAAAGTGACCCCCAAGGCACACTACCACCTCTGGATCATTCCCCTGCTGGGATGGATGAGGGGGTATGTCCCACTTCAGGAAACACTGAACTAGACAGAGAGGGCACAGTCTGGGCCGTGTGCATCTAGCCTGGCATGGAGTCCTGTGCCAGAGCAGATAGGAGATATAGCCCCAGTGCATGCAGAGACCTCCTGCCCCAGAGTCCCACCCCACACCCCAAGAACACGCCTCCTCTGGCATGGGTTCCAGACCCCAGCAGTCCTGGGGCATGGAGGGAACCTACAATCCCAGTCCCCAAGTGTTCCAACTGCTGTCTAGGGGCCCCTTGTTTTTCCTCCTCTGGGACAACCCCATGGAGAGAGACACAGGGACGAGTGAGCCAGTGGCAGTTACTATAGGAAACACATCCCCTCTGTTAGCAACACTTCTTTAAGTACAAGCCTAGAATTTTCCATAACACCACCAGGTTCAGTTGCGAAGGAAGCAATTTCTTTGCCCTATTCCCCCACCCCACATCACATCTCACAGTAGGAGCTCCACCCCTTTCTTTCTGGCACCCTGGAAGTCATCACTGAGGGGAGAAGGGAAAACGAGGACCCTCCACAAGCCCCCACTTTCTCCTCTGTCAAGAAAAGAGAAGGCGGCCCCAAAAGAGATGGTGGATCCCTGGGGAGGAGAGAAACAGTGCTTTGGGGCTTCACAGCTGTGACTCACTCCAGGGACAGTGTTTGCATTTCAGCAGCTTTGAGGAGAAAGGAAGAATGTGTGGATCCACTTAATACCAACCCAAACAGATCTCCAAATCCCAGAAGGCCAGGAACATTCTTCTGGAAGGGCAGTGATTCTGCAACTCGCCCCACAACCCTTCATTTCCTCTTTAGGTGGTTCACGAGTACCACAGGGAGTCAAGATATACTCAACCCCCACCCTGGCTTCAGCTAATGTTCAGATGAAGTTACTGCATCCAGAGGTTGGGAGATCTCCCAGGGAAGTAAAGCTCCCTGACACCCAGCCCTTCATGGCATGGCACAAGTTCAACCTTCTTTCTGGTTTCCAAGACCTGCCCTGAGAAAATTCTATAAAGAAGACACGGGACAACTTGGCCTGGGACACAGGGAGCCTGAGACCTAACGGGCAGCCCCCGTGGGAGACAGATTAATGAGCCTCCCTTCTCTGACCTGGTCTTGTTCACGGGAGCAGCCCTGCTCCCTGGCAGCTGTGGTCCATCTCTGGCTTTGCCCCGCCTACTCTGGCTCAGCAACTCTGGCGGACTCCCAGCCTCTCTTCACCAGAACGAGGCTCAGGGTCTCTCTTCACCAGAACGAGGCTTCAGGTTGCATTTGTCAGCAAGGTGTGTGACAAATGCAAGCTGATGAGCAGCTGTGGCCTAAGACCAACTCTGTCACAGCCTCAGCTTGGGACTTTTTGAAAATGAGTTCCTGGGCCAGAGAGAACAGCAGACAGGGCTCTTACCTTGCATGTGATGGACCCAGATTCAATTCCAGCACCTGTTATGGTCCCCCTGAGCACTGCAAAGAGTGATCCCTAACTGCAAAGCCAGGAGGAAGCACTAAGCACCACCAGTAGTGGCTCCAAAACAAATCAACCCAAAAAGGGCTTCCTTTTTAGAGCGTAGGGAGTTTATTCTTCTAAAATGGACATCATGGGGCGGGGCGAAGCCCAGCGGGTGGCGTTGGCCTTGCACGGGCTGCGCTGGCCCGGGTTCGATCCCGGCGCCCCATATGGTCCTCGCCCCCGCCAGGAGTGATTCCTGAGTGAAGAGCCAGAGTAACACCTGAGCATTGCCGGGTGTCACCCAAAAGCAAAAAAAAAAAAGAAAAAAAATAAAATAAAATAAAATGGACATCATACCAGTATATGCCAGAGTTGCTGTGGGCGGTGATTAAAGCCATGGAATAAAGCAACTCAGTGCCCACATAGTCAAACATCCCAGGTTCCCCAACCTAGATGTTCAACAACAATTAAGTGGATCATAAAGATGAAGTATATATACACAATGGGATTCCACACAGCTGTTAGGAATGGTGACATTGGAGGCAACATGGACAGAACTGGAAGACATCATGTTAAATGAAGTAAGACAAAGAGGAAGGACAAACACAAGATGATATTCCACATATGTGGTATTGAGAATGACTGGCTCAAGGAATGCAATGTGTTAAAGGGAGAAAATGTCCAGATCAACCTTGGCCACAGAGGATAAGGGAGGAGACAGAAAGGAAGAGTGGAGGGGTAGGGAAGAAGCAGAGATAAGAACCAAGAGGGGCCAGGTCAGAGGATTAATGTACAAAGGTGGTGTTAAGGAATGATAAAGCCAAATACCCAAACCACAGAGTCAACAACCCTGAAATCAAGAGACCCAAACTTCATTAACCAAACTTGGAAAGGTGCCGGTCAAGAGGGCAAAACTGGGGGAAGGGAGGAGGGAAGTAGAGTGTGTGTGGTGTGTGTAGAGCGGGGGAAGATGGTAGAGAACCCGGGCACAGGGTAAAGGGAAGCTGACACTGGTAATGGGATCTCTCCTGAAATACTGTATGTCTAAAACTCAACGACCGAATAACTTTGTAAGTCGCAGTGCTTTAAGTTTTTTAAAACAAAGTGGAAAGAAAAAGTGATACAAAATTAATTAAAAACGAAATATTCTTCCATGAAACAGTAAATTAATTTAATAATTGAAATTTATATTTGTGTTTTTTAAAAAATCCCAGATTCTCAGGCAAGAGGGAACCCTCACAGGTTTTCCCCTTGGAGGCATTCCTAGGGCTAAGGGGAGCTCCTCACCAAGTAATTGGCCCTCACCCTGCTTACTCTTGGGTCCTCTGACCTCTGCTCCGTATGCAGTCTGCCCCGGGCATCCAGAGAGAGAAGGTCTGTCAGGTGCTCGCAAAGAAAACTATTTGCTTCAAGGCAGTCACACCTTCCCTCCCGTGGACCCCCACTACTGTCACAAGCCTCTCCTAGTAGAAGCTCTTGTGTTGCCAGGAGCGTAGGATGAATTCCTTCCACACAGGAATCTCTTTGACCGAACATTCTGCATGATTAACAGACTAGAAGCAAAGGTGAATGGTAAGGAAGGTCAGACACTAGAGAAGAAGGATTGTTCTCTCACATGGTGGGGGACAGTCCCCTGATTATGTCCTGCACAAACCATATAACCCACTGTCAACCACCGGGTTGTTGAAAATCTGCAGAAAACCTGCAAATTCTCAAAGGAAGTCCTGCTGATGGGAGTCCTCAAGTTTGAGAAAGATTTGCAGTATACCCGACAGCCAGCATTTGAAAGTGCATGACTTTATGTTATTAGTTTGGGGGGCCAAGCCCGGCCATGTTCCTGGATCACTCCTGGCTCTGTATTCAGGGATGGCTCCCAACAGGGCTCATCAGACCATATGCAGGGCCAGGAATTAAACCTGGGTTGGGCACATGCAGGGCAAGCGCCTTACCCCTGTACTCTCCAGCCCAGAGAGTATATGTTTTTAACAGCTACAAAGGGACATATGTGAACATGTGTGAATATAATATAGAATAGATAGAGTAATTATATCATTGTGTGAAGATGTAATAAAAAGCAATACATACTACATTTTAATGATTGACATTAAATAATGATAAGTATGTTGTGAGTAATCAAGACTAACAAATTAATAATAAATATAGGACAGAGTTAGGAACATAAGTGGAATGTAGAGGATCTCAGTTTGATCCCTAGCACATGGTCCCCAATGCTTCCAAGTATGAACACACCACCATTGGGTACCCCTAGTGGTCCCTGGCACCACAGGGTCTGAGTATTATTTTTTTGTTTTGGGGGGGTCACATCTGGCAATGCTCAGGGGATACTCCTGGCTCTGAACTCAGAAATTACTCCTGGAGGTGCTCGTGAGCCTACGAGATGCTGGGGATCAAACCCAGGTCAGTCACATGTAAGACAAACACCCTACCTGCTACACTACAGCTCCAAGCCCAGGGTTTCAGCATTAAACAGTCCAGCCCACCTATCTCTAGGAGGCCCACAGCACGCTGCTTGGGAGTCTTCTAAATAAAGCATAAGTAATAAATGTGAGTGAGCGCAAAGAGAAAACAAACAGGCAACAGACAGACAAAGGCAATCTTACAAAATAAGTGAAAAATCATGTGACTCTGAGACTGCTTCCTCCTCTCAAAGAGGACTTTTCAGTTAAGTGGCCAGTTCTCAGGGGCTTGTGTGAGCATTGCATCCACAGCTCTCGGAATGCCACTTGCTATTACCAGAGGGGAGCTGAGCATTGTTTTAAAGTCCCTAAAACTATACATATTCTTGGATGAAACAATTGCATTCCTAGACAACTTTATCTGTAAAACTATTCATGAATATATTCTAAGATTTCATCTCCATCAATGCTTTTAAAGCAAAAATTAAATGTAACTACAGAGCCAAAAGTAGAAGATTAAGTGTATACTTTATATGTCGCATGAAACCAAACCAGTAAGATAGCAAATTACCAATGATTCTGACTGCATTTAATAAAATAAATTATGTTCACTGCAAAAAAACACTGGGAGTGCACACAAGAACACTGAAAATTAAGATAATAAAATGACAAATGATTAATTATCTGTATTGTTGTTATGGGCTTAAAACATCTCAAATATCTCGTATGCCCTTAGTAGACTCTATTTTGTAAAGTTTTATGTGTAAACATACTACATCACCCCAAGAGAACAAATTCCTGGAATGCCAGGTTCTGAATCAGAATTATCATCATAAACTTCCCAAGACACTTGCTTAGTCCCCTAAATACTTGAAACAATTATCATTTATTGAATGTCTGCACATGGCAGACACCATGCTAAACTGTACCTTTTAATGTGGTGAAATTTAATCTGCAACTGCTGAAGGGAAGGGAAGGGGAGAATAAATGAACGCTCAGAGACGGGAAATCAGCTGGCAGTGACCAGCTCACTTTCCAGGCCCTTCGCTGGCCAGCAGACCGTAGCAGTCTGACAGCTCAGTTCCTCTAATGAGGATGAGAGCATAAGGGAAAAGGTTTGAGGGAACCAAAATATGAACCTGGGTTTTAGAAGTCACACTTCTGGGGATAGATGCCACAGAGACTAACAGGTAAAAGCTTTAAAAGATCACGGTGGAAAGTTTTCTGAACCGACTCAAGAAAACTAATGTGAACTCATCAGCAATCTTTTGCTTATTTTCATTTTCATAGGTCCTTGGATTAGTTATTGCAGCACCAGGGGTTGAACGCATGTCAGGCATGTGCTTTAGCAATAAGCCTCATCCCTGGCCTCCCAGTGATCTTCAAACCAAACACGTGACCTAGGGAACCTCTGATTCATGCCAAGCCTCCTGAACACCCACCAACCCTTTGAGGCTGAAGGAGAATCCAGACAATTTCACCCTTAGAGAATCTGTAACTCCAGGAGGTGACAAAATAATTGGTTTGAGTTAGGTATGAGCTATAACAAAGTGATAAGGGGATGCAGAGGAAGACCTGTTTTCCAATGCGGAAAGTAGGTGGCAACAGAGAAAGATTTTCTTAGCTCAGGGGTAAATAGCTGCGGGACCCGCACAAGCAAGACTCCATGGGGCGAGGGCAGATGGGTTTGGAGGAGGGCAAACAAAGTGAGAAAGTGAGGGAAGAAAGAAACAGAAGTGACAGCTGGGGCAGAAAAGGCAAACTAAGCCCGGTGAGAGCCTTGGACGGCAGAAGGAGGGGTTCAGACTCAATTCTGGAAGCAGAAGTGGTGCAAAAAAAATCTTTCCCCCATCTCTTCTTGCCACAACGTTTTCCTACCGCACCAACAAGCAGGTGCCCCTCACTACAACACACACCTCGCACACCCCTCATCTCACTTTCAAAGACTTTGGGGTTGGCTCAGATTTCAAGCACACCGGAGTTCATTCAAAAGAAGAAAGATCGCAGCAGCTTTAGACACCTGGCTCTGCCCCTGCTATTCCTCCCCACCCCCCAACCTGAAATTTCTGAAGGAAAAGCTTTCGGCACTGCTCCGCTCCCTGGGACACAGCAGACCGCTCCAGCAGTTTCATGCCTGGCCCAGTAGGGACCAGGAGGAAGGGCACGGAGATGCCTCTCTTCAGGTGTTCAGCCCTGGAACCCTGTTCCCTCTGACAGCTGTGAGGGAGCCTCCAATCTCCCCACACCCGCAATGGCACCTCTGTGGGAAGGGGATTGGGAGAGAAACAGAGCCACTGAGAGTTGAGAGGGCAAGAGAGAGCCTGTTGTCAAATGGTCCTGGAACCTGCTCCATCACTGCCCGCCTGCCTGAAGATTCTCAGCCAGTCTCTGAGACTCCTGCTGGGCTATTTTTTCCCTCCCTCTCCTCTTTAAGCATCTCTCTCCTCCTCCCTGTCTTTCTTCCTCCAAGTGTCCTTTTTTCTAAGTTGGAACTTTCGTAGAAACAACTGTTCAATTTCTTCTTTCCCTGTCCATCCCCGTCTACCTGAGCGCGCACCCCCTCCTCCCCAACCCACCACGTCTAGCCTGCGCGCTCTCCCACCCCCTCTCTTTCTCCTTTTCTCTATCTCCCCCCTCCCTCCTCTCTTCTCTTCCTCTCTCTCTTCCCCCTCCTCTCTCTCTCTCTCCACCCAGTTCGCCTTCCTAAAATCACCTCCCTCGCTCCGGGACTGAGAACCAGCTTGAGCTGGACAGCTTCAGTGGCGGGTGGGGGGCCGCGGGGATACCCCCTCTTAGCGGTGCAGCGGGCCCTGCACGCGACTTTCCGACCCTGCCACGGCTCCCCGGGGCTCCCGGCTGCCAGTCCCGCCCGCCCCACCGGCCGCCCTGCTCCCCTGCCTCGCCGCCGCCCAAGACTGGAGAGGGAACGAAGCGCAAATTCTCACCGATGGTGAAGCTGTAGCCGTCGATGCTGAACGTGGCGCTCCGGCATTTTTTGAAGCCCTCCTTCTTGTTGGTGGCGTCTGTCATGGCTCAGCCGGCGGTGTCGCGGGGTCCCCCTCGGTTGCGGCCGGGCGCGCGTTCAGCCCCGCAGCGCCGCAGGCTCGGAGACGCACGGCTGCAGGCGGGCAGCGCCCGGTCCGTCGGCGGCTGCACTAGGCGCGCGGTGCGGTCCGCGAGCGGCGCGGCGGGCCCATCACCGGTGCAACGGGAGAGGCGGCGACACGAGGGGTGGGACGGGGCTGTTGGCCGGTGCGCAAGCCCTGCCCGCTGCGCCCGCCGCCCTGGGAGCTGCAGGGAGCGCGCGCGGTCCCCGCACGGCTGTTTGCTAACTCGGCAGCAGCTCCTTCCCCTCTCGGGAGGCTCGTGGGGTACGCGAGGGAGCCCCAGGGAATGGCTAAGATTTGGCGTCCTGCTTCAGGTTGCTGTTTTCTCTGGCAGACCCCAGCGCTCCCAAAAAGCACATCAACAGATGGAAAAGCAAACAGCGGAGCGGGTCACGTGCTCCTCAAGTTTACTCCAAACAAGGAAGTCGGGGAGCACCACGCCCACTTCCTCCGGGCGCCGGCCCCTGCGGCTGGAGGGCTCTGAGCGCGCCGGACTGGGGTCCCGGCCCGAGAGCATAGCCCCTAGTGACCCGTATTGGTGGATCAGCAGTTTTACGGAGGCTCTAAGAGGAGCCGTTTTCAGCCAATCTTTAGCCCCTCACCATCCATTTGGGCTCTTCCCATTGTGCCAAACATTAGACTAGTAGAATTTATGGAGATTGGAGGCTAATCCAATCGCTCTTGTGAAAGAGAGGGAGAGAGAGAGAGAGAGAGAGAGAGAGAGAGAGAGAGAGAGAGAGAGAGAGAGAGGGAGAGAGAGAGAGAGATTGAAGCAAAGAGGGGCTCGAATAAAGTCCTACAGCTGGGAAGCGGCAGGATTTAGACATAAGAGTTGCATTCGATGTCGCCAAAGAGTCAATGACGCATGACCACAGCTAAGCTTATATGCGGGAAATCCCTTCATCCATCAGGCGATCAGTTCCTGAGAGTTACATGCTGCATTGTCAAGGGCTGAAAGCTCATGTGGAGAGATGCAGATGAATTCCTGGAACAGTTTCACCAGATCTGACATGCGGGATGAAAAGCAAGTGCTAAACTCTTACCAGGACTGCAATCAATTTGGCCTCGCTTTTTTTTTTTTTTGGTGCAGGAACTTGATACAATTAATGAGCACTTTGGTGCAGGAACTTGATACAATTAATGAGCACTTGCCAATATTAGAGCCCATCAGAGCCTCATTGGGTCCAGTTAAGTTTAGAGAACCATGATTCACCAAAGTCCTTAAAGCATCTCTTTAAAGGCAGAAACCCGTTCCCCCAAAGGCATATATACATGCACCTGCGGTATTCTAAAGTTTCGGAGACCCTCAAACATACTCACGCCCAGCCTAATGAATGTTCCTGGAATTGGATCTTCTTCCACTCACCAGATTATTTTAAAAAACAGAGCTGGTTTTTAATGTCTCAGAATGTCTTGGAAGTTCATTTATAAAAGCTGTCAGAAAAGAACTGGGAGCTCACTCACTGGGATGGTGCTTAGGTCAGTACTAAGATTGCTCTATAGAAAAGGAGGAGGGTCAGGATCACCCAGAATAGTGCGTCTGAGCCACAGGCCTCATGGAGGGGCTCTGCAAACACTGACCGCCTCCTGGTGCACCGGATCTCTGGAGGCTTGTGAGCTTGGAGTGAGAGCTTGGAGGACTCTCAAAAGAAACGCACCTGGGTGTGAAGTCTGGGACACCACTCCTGCTCTCCGACCTTAGGCAATGCCAACTCCCTGAGACTTTCCTTCCTGGCTGTACGATGAGCACAGAGTGGGAGAAAACTGGGGGACCTAGTTTTGTAGCCGGGCTGCAGTTCCTGCCATCACCAGCCGACTCTCAAACCTTATTATGTAGACACTGCAAAATTCCTCTCCATAGCTATAATATATTTCAGTTACAGCTGTCACTTAGTTTTATAAAAGAATTGTACAGTGTAAAAAAAATCAGATGTTACAGATATGTAGTCTGTGTAATAACCACCAAATGTTTCTTGTGGCTCCCATTTGCCTGCATTTTTCCCACTGTCCCAGACTTTTAGCGGAGTGCATGCTTTCTTTGTGTCACCAAAGCCCTGGAATGAGAAACCAGAAAGCCCAAAGTTACATTCTACTGTAGTAAATTATCAAGAAAAGAAATACTCCTGTGATGGAAATTTTTTTCTTGAGTGAACCGAAACTTGGCATCTAATTATCTTCAGCAGAGAAGCTTTTTGAAATAAAATCTATAAAAATAATAACAACGTGATCATTTCTCTGTCCCCCAGAAGACTGGTAAAAATAACTTGCCTGAACAATTAGAACTGTTTTTAAACGGCTTCTCCCCAGAATCATTATCTCTCTCCCTAGTTTGAGAGATTGCACACCTACAGCACCACTAAATGCTTTGCTTCAAGTACAGTCTTAAAGCAGCCTTCTCAGTGTGGAGCTCTTACACCAAACAAAGAAGAGGATGAATGCTGACGTTATATAAGCCGTGAAAATAGGAGCTGAAGACTAACATCAAAAGACACATTCCCAGGCCAGAGCGATATATCGTACAACAGGTAGGGAGCTTGCCTTGCACAAGCCCCACCTGGGTTTGATCCTCAGCACCCCAGATGGTTTTCTAAGCCTGCCAGTCATGTTCCCTGAGCCCAGAGCCAGAATATAAGTCCTAAACACTGCCAGGTGTGGCCAATAAATAAAAAGTGTTGCTTTTACTTTGCTTTCAGAAATGCTCCCTGAAGATGCCTATAAAAAAAGCAAGGACTAAAGCATCCTAGTCAAATAGACACATGGCCCTGAGCTTTTACTAAAGTAGCAAGCAGGAAACAAATGCTTGCAAGGCTCTCACCATGTGTAAGTTTTCCAGCCGTGTTTCCAAAGTCTTCCAGCCAAAAATAGCTTTTACATGTCCAAGTGATTGCAGAAAAATGCAAAAGACAACCTGTCATGGGACAAGCTAAATGTACATGAAATTCAAATTTCAGTGTCCACAAATAGTTTTATTAGAAGATAATTATACTTCCTTATTTATTATTCATCTTATTTATTTCTTTTTACTTATTTATCTGTGGCTACTTTTAAATTGAAAGAGAGAGGGGTAGGGGCCGGAGAGATAGCACAGCGGGTAGGGCGTTTGCCTTGCACACAGCCAACCCGGTTCAATCCCGGCATCCCATATGGTCCCCTGGGCAAGGCCAGAAGTAATTCCTGAGTGAAGAGCCAGGAATAACCCCTGAAGCACGCCGGGTGTGACCCAAAAAAAAAAAAAAAAAAAGTGAGAGAGGGGTAGTTCAGAGGGTAGGGTGTTTGCCTTGCATGCAGCCTACCCAGGTTTAATTCCAGACATCCCATATGGTACCCGGAGCACCACCAGAAGTGATTTCTGAGTGCAAAGCCAGGAGTAACCCCTGAGCATCACCAGATGTGGCCCCAAAAAACGACCCCTTCCGCCGAGCCCAGGCACCGCTTCCGGAATAAAAACCTCAAACTTCCACAGTCAGGAAGAGGCATTGACACACCTAAAGTACTCTGCCTCTGCGACACCAGAGGGTAAAACCCAAAACCCTTCCAAAAAAAATGAAAGCGAGAAGTAGCTGTGCCAAATATATGGCCTGTAAAGCTAAAAACAGTCACTATGACCATTTACAAAATATATTTGCAGATGCTAGGTTATAGTGCTTCTCTTAAAGTTGTCTAAAATTGGCTCACTTCTGTTTCTATCATACTTTAATCCTAAATTTGGGAGAAGAACTGATCTTTAACTACTGGAATGAATTCTAACAAAATAATCAGAGCAACAAATGTTTGAGGAAGAAAAGGGAGAACAAATTAACTGTTTATTCCAATCTTTAGGCAAGATTAATTAGATTTAAACTAATTTCTTTAAACAATTATAGACTGTCGGGGAGTGCCACGGGGTCCCCGACAGTGCCGGGAAGCGAAGTTCCCTTCTACCTCCGAAGCAGGTGGGAATGGATGAAGACTCAGGAATCGATGCAGTTTTAAAAGGGCTTTACTATCACAGGTTCCAATATACAATCCAGGAGCAGAGAAAACCTCCGGACTCTGGGTTCCCAGCTAGACCCCAGCCAGGTGTAGGCCAAGATGGCTGCCACCACGTGTTGAGGCCCAACAAGAGAATGGAGAGGACAGAGAAGCAAAATGCCAAGGGAAGCCAAAATGGCAAAAAGGGGAAAAAGAAGAGCTTCTTTCTTCTTGCAGCTTATTTTATAGCTAGAAATCTGCCCAAACTCCCCAGCCCAGCCCATTCTGGGCTGGGCTATCTAGAGATGAAAACAGGAAAATAGCTCTATAGAAATGTAACAACTTCAGGAAGCCTTCTGGCTGTTTACAAGGACCCAGAGCTAATTTAAAGCCTCCTAGCAGAGCTGGGAGGAGCTATAAGCTAAATGTAACTTCCCTGGCAGGAAGGATCAAATGCCCTCAGGTAATTTCTCCCAGCACCTCACCTAATGTCTTGAGCCAAGATCTGCCTGGAATTGCCTTTATAGGGTAGAGAAGGGGTTTTCTGAGATGGCATGTCTCTGTACCAAAGACTAATACTAATGCCAGTTAAATATTTCTCCAAGCCTTCACAAGAGTCTTGTCTACTTCACGGTAGTTTTGTATTTTAGTTGCCTTTGAGTTATCAGGGAGCCATGCTTGCTTGCTTGGAGGCAAACAGCATTTCTCTCTGGTCTAATTACTTAGAGATCCAACGTGGCCAGGCAAATATGCTGGTAAGATCTAGCTAGTCCCACGATGATTGTGGTAGCATGAGAGAATATTTATACCAGCCAGTACAGAATACATGGTCAGATAAGACTGCCACATTCAGACTACCCCCTATCTATGAAGTGACCTGCAGGAGGCAATCCAGGGCAGATGCAGAGGCCTAGGCTTTTAGGTGTCCTGCAACAATAGACCTCATTCCCATGACCTGATGGAATGGTTTGAGGTTCTTTATGTTCCTGGAGCAAGCAGGTGCCCTTGGGCTCTACTAGCATGAGACAGGACATATGGAGATGGTACTGGTGCCCGCTTGAGCAAATCGATGATGAACGGGAAGACAGTGATACAGTTGATACAGTGAAACTAATTTCTCCTAAGAGAAACTGTTGCATAAAATGAATGCCCTTCATCCCAAATTCAAATAGGAATTAAATCAGTTCATAGTTTGTGGGTCAAATGTCCTTTAAATAGAACAATTACATATGGAAATATTAGAGATTAATATTTAATATTTAATAAATATTTAATATTTTAATTAATATTAAAGGCTCTGCTTGTGCTGTTCATGTGTCTTTTACACTGGTAGGCATGTTGGAAATAACTGCATCCATATAAGAGGAATAGTACTAATAGTTGGAACTTGTTTCTCACTGGTTTTAAACTTCTAGAAAAAAAGATGACACTATATTTAGCACATATTATCAGAAGGTCGACTTCCTAAAGTAAATAATGCGTGGGGAAGAATTGAACAGACAGTTCCTCAAAGAGGAGATACAGAAGGTCAACTGGTATGTGGGAAATAATGTCCTTCATCAGTAATCAGGGAAATGCAAATCAAATCAACAGTGAAATATCACCTCACACACAAATGAAAAATAGAAAAAAAAACTAATATATCAGTGCAGATGTGGAGGGGGAAAAAACCCTTATTCACCGCAGTGGGAATGTCATTTGGTTCGATGTCTATGGGGAAACAAGTATGGAAACTTCTCAAAAAATAAGAACTGAACTTCCATACAATCCAGCAATTCCACTTCTTCGCATCTACTCCCATGGTCCCAAAAACACTTTGGCAAAGGCAATTGTGCTCTTTTGCTAACTGCAGCTCCATGCACGATAGCTAATAGCTGGGAAACCCCCAAGTGTCCAAGAATAAATGAGCATATAAAACAATTACGGGTGTACATATAGGCAGTGGAATACTCCTCGACTATAAGAAAAAGATGAAAACATGCCATTGGCCACATGAATAGAACTAGAGGGTAGTGTGCTGAGTGACGTCAGTCAGAGAGAAAGGCACAAATGCAGAATGATCTCTCTTATTAGGATATTTTAAAAGGGGGATTAACAAATAGACAAGGGCAACAGAATCTGAGAATTGGCCTCTAGAACTAAGTTTACTAAGGAGGGCTTTGTGGAGATTAGAAGGCGAGCCCCTGAGCCAATGTTGGAGGGATGAAGACACATGATGGGGTGTGATGTTGGAATGTTGTATGCACGAAACTCTATCATTAACAGTGTTGCAAATCACAGTGCCTCAGTAAAAGTTGTGGGAAAAATCATTTGGGAATGTGTGTCGGGGGATGGGGAGGGAATAGCATAGGAGTTAAGGCACTTGTCTTGCATGCAGCCATCCCCAGTTCAATCACTAGCATGGTTAGGAATGACCCATGAACATAGTTAGGTGTGGTCTCAAACACCACACACACAGACACATACACATACACACACACACTCTAAAAGAAAAGTAGTCACTTCCTTAATACTAAAGAGAAGACAGGAGCTTAGCATCTTAGTACATTTTAACCATTCTCAGATAGAAATCCAACACATTTGGGATTCTCCCAATAGCTCTTGGTTCAAGAACTGTGTGCAAGTTGCCCCATTAAGAATGTTGGACTTGGCCACAGAATGGGAAAGAATACTCACCCAATACCCATATGATAAGGGGTTAATATCCAGGATATATCAGGCACTGGTAGAACTTTACAAAGGAGAAAACAACCAACCCCATCAAAAAATGGGGAGAAGAAATGAACAGAAACTTCAGCAAAGAAGAAGTTCGAATGGCCAAAAGACATATGAAAAAATGCTCATCATCACTAATCATCAGAGAGATGCAAATCAAAACAACAATGAGATATCATCTCACACCACAGAGACTGGCACATATCCAAAAGAGCAAGAACAACAAGTGCTGGCGTGGATGCGGGAGAGAAGGGGACACTCATTCACTGTTGGTGGGAATGTCTACTGGTACAGCCTTTTTGGAAAACAATATGGACATTCCTCCAAAGACTAGAAATTGAACTCCCATTTGACCCAGCCATACTACTCCTGGGAATATACTCTGGGAAGCCAAAAACACGCAGTGGAAACACCATCCCTACTTTTATATTCATAGCAGCATCATTCACAATAGCCAGAACCTGGAAACAACCAGAGTGCCCAAAAATTGATGACTGGATAAAGAAACTTTGGTGCATCTACACAATGAAATACTATGCAGCTGTTAGGAAAAATGAAGTTATGAAATTTGCCTATAAATGAATGGACATGGAGAGGATCATGGTGAGTGAAATTAGCCAAAAAGGAGAGAGACAGATATAGAATGACTGCATTTATTTGCATGACATAAATATGCCATCACTATCACTATCTTCCCATTCATCATCTATTTGCTAGAGCGGGCACCAGTAATATCTCCATATGTCCTGTATCATGCTAGTAGAACCCAAAGGCATCCGCTTGCTCCAGGAACATAAAGAGCCTCAAACTATTATATTAGGTCATAGGAATGACATAATATAAATGTTACTGGTATTTGGCATATCAAATACGACATGAGCAGCTTGCCAGGCTTGCTGTGAGGGTGGCTTACTCTTGTAGTCACCTCTAAATAAAGCATTTATTGATGAACCGCGTGGCCACTGAGCCGGGCTGTGACATACACAACACATACATAAATAAATACATAAATAAATAAATATATACATATTATGATACCAATATCCAAGGTCAGGCAAAATGTGGATCAGGAGGTCTTGCCAAAGGTTGAAACTACCACAAATGTGTGGGAGCAGAGGTTAGTTAAGACAGAGAAAGGAACAGTGGACCAATGATTGTCGAAAGTTTATTACAATCCACAACATGTAAGAGAGAGGGAAGAGAGAGAGAGAGAGAGAGAGAGAGAGAGAGAAAGAGAAAGAGAGAAAAGAGATGGAGAACCTGCAATGGAGGCAGGCTAGGGAATGGGGGAGGGTATCGGGGACATTGGTGGTGGGAGGTGGGCACTGGTGGAGGGATGGGTGCTGGAACACTATATGTCCTTAAACCCAAACATGAACATTATTGTAATTGTCAAAAATAAATTTTTTTAAAAAGATAAGCAAGTCAACTGATTAGGGACCCTATTAGGATTAGGAAAAGGAGTAAAACAACCTGGTCAGAGGAATATAGAATGGATTGTATGGTGAGCTATCCCCAGGAATAGCCACTCTGTAAACTTAATCCCAGGCATAGTTAAATATATGTACTATTACCGTGTTTATGCAAAGTGGTTAAAAATATTATTGTTTACCAGCTAAGGAAAGTAGAAAACAAAAAAAAAAATTTGGGATCTGTCAGAAAGAAATAAAGTGATTTATTATGAATAATAATAAAAAAAAGAATGTTGGCTTGACCTTGTAGACACCCCCCTGGGCTGGCAGCCATTCCAGATTTGACAAAAGAGGCCCTCACATTCACACCATCACAAGATGACTGAAGGCATTGAAGATACTCTGCTGCAAGCCTGCCCCTCAGGACCTCACGCCTGTCCCAGGTTCTTGTTAAGTCTCTGAGCATCTTCTAGACCCTTTCTCACAAGGCAGAACTCTGGTTCCTAAGAGCAGAGCTGTCGGGATCACTTCATCACATGAAAGTGACACCAGAGTTTAAACTCAAGGCCTTGGGCTTACTAGGAAAGTGCTTGAAGCCACTAAAGCCCTCTTCTGGGTCCCTATAGTCCCTCTTTGTGAGCAGCCCAGCGTCAGAAATTTCTGCTGCTTGGTCGTAACTAATCCATCAAACAATTCCCTTCAAGGAGACAAAGCGTGGAGAAAGGAATAGATAGAGCAAAGGAGGGATTAACTAGCACTACATTAGACACTCTGTTAAGCAGGAAGCAGGACCTGGCCCAGAAGAATCTCTGGAGTCAAGAGCTGAATGAGTGTAGCCTCCGAAAGTCTATAACTGTGGAAGCAATTTCTCCTCAGCTGCCACTTCCACACCCTCTTTGTCTCGTTTTACTCCTACCTTATTGCTTCCTAGAGCCCATTCTGTTTCTCAAAATAATTAGGCCCAGGAATGGCAGAGACAAGCTAAATTAACAGTGCAACCAAGGAAGCAGAGAGCCAGGACACTTGTGGCCATGAGGAAAGTGTCAGAGAGCTGCCGTGAAGATGCCGAGGGGGAAGGCAGAGTCCGGTTTGCAGCAGGAGACCATTCTTCTTTGGCTCGGAATGACTTCCTGATTTTTTCTGTTTATATATTATTAGTGCACCTGTGAAAATAATGGCTTTTTATGCTTTTAGTGTCTTAAAATTTTCTTCAGTGTCCCAAAAACACTGTTGTCTAAGTGGGACTCAGACTAATGACCACCCCTAAGAAATTAGGTAGCAAATGAAAGTTAGTTAAATTATTTTGGGGGACTAAGATTTGGCAAGAGTTTGTCCACAAGAGACACTCTGTGGGTGGGCTGAGAGTCCAAAATGAATGGCTTGCATTTTTTTCATAATCCAGAGTAGCAAAACTGAATCTTCCTCCTTTCAGCCCTGCTGGCTTTGCCCAGACCCCCTCCACAGTCAATTGTCTCAGGCCCTCAGAGAGCACTTCTTGCCTGGCCCTCCTCAAAGGAGGAGGTGCCCCATGTTAAATCTCACCCCTCCCCAGGGCACTCTTCAGCTTCTACCCCTGGAATAAATAGGCTGTGTCCACACTGTTTGTTTACTCTCTGGCCTTCCTAATGCAGCTGCTGGTCACAGGGACTGGTCTCCTTCCTCAGTCCAACACAACATCTGGCCACACGGGCCCTCACTAAAATGGCAGGTGAATTAAAGAGCAAATGGAAATAACACAGTCTATCAGGAATTGTGTTAAGCTTTTGTCGCCGGTTTCAAACATAGCTTCATCATAAATTGGTTAAAAACTATTTTTAAACATTTTTATTCCCTATACTGGCCAGCTGTATGAGCTTGGGCAAGTTCAGTCTCTTTGAGGCTTGGTTCTTTTCCTTCTGTAAAATGAAGATATGGTATCTACCTGAGAGAGAATATGGGGGCTGTAGTGAGGCCATCGATGTTAAAGATTTACCCTGAATGTGATCCACAGTAAACTTCCAATAACGTCAATGACACTAGGACACAAAGCCTCTTCTGTGCTCTTTCACTCAGTGTTAGAGATAATCCACACCCAGAGGTCGAGAGTCCCCATACCCCTGGCCAATGCCATAGAAAAGGCCACTCTGTGAGCAATGTGGCCAGAGGTTCTACACCTCCATCGCATATCTGTGCTGTAAACATGGTCTCTGTCCAGAGAGCTGAAGCCCAAAGCTTGGACCGGGCCTTGCACAGAAACACCTCAGGAAACAGTTCACCCCAGCCACCAGCCTCCATGCCTCTCCCCATCCAAGAGACACTGGCCCTGCCGTGTCCCCAGATAAATCATGGCCCTCATTTTCCAGGCCTCTCAGCAGCATTTGGCTGTGTGGTCAAATCAGCTCGGATGTTTCTCTGCCCCAGATGTCCTGGGTCCCCTTAACTCCTGGTCTTCCTTTGGGCTCTCCGGGCAGTTCCTTCGTTGTAGGGGTTAACCAGGAACCTCTTAGCTCCACACTCCATTTCCTCATCCCTTGCCTCCTAGTCACTCTAGGCAGTTCTGTTAATGACACTCCAGGAGCTATTTTCAGCCCAGATCACTTTCCAAAGCCACAGGGTGGCTTCTATTTCCTCAGAAGATCCCTGAGGGGCACGTTCACATCCAACCATCCAAATATGAACAAACCCTCATCATCCACCTCCCATTCCTCCTCAGAGCCCCTAGAGTGCAGGGGAAGAGGTTTGTGCCCCCCTCCCCCACTAGAGCAGCCCAACTTGGCCAGCCTTTCCCCACCTGCTCCACAGAAGAATTCCTTCTCTGACACAAGTTCCGAGCCAGGCTCTGGGCCAAGCTCTCTAGGCGGAGGCTCTCTTCTGGTGGCAACCCATTCACCCCCATTGTGAGGGTTAGAAAAGAGGCCCCTTCTCCAGAAGAAAGCACTGTGTGGACAGAGTTTGGTGAAGCATGGGCTGAGTATTGCTTTGGTTTCACCCCTTAGCCAGGCACTTGACAATTATATATTGATCCTTATATATCAAGAATATAAAAATACAATTTTTTTTAAAAAAGACTATCATTAAAGGTCTGCTCTTATACTCCAGTTGTTCTAGTGCTAAAAGTGGTTCTCTGACCTCTCTACCATCACTGCAGACACCTTAATCACCAATGCACCTCTGTCTCATCTAAACAGCATGAAATTTTGGCAAAAGTTCTGTTAAATGTCTGATATCTGTTCATACCTCTTCATGCTCCCCTTCCTAGTAGTCTGGGAGTTCTCTCTCTCTCTCTCTCTCTCTCTCTCTCTCTCTCTCCCCCACACACACACACACACACACAAACACACACCTCCCAATTCCCAGTATTCTTGCATTCTTACTCCAAACCACTGTCTATCCAGTAGCCCAGTGAAAATGGGTCAGAAAGATAGCAAAGTGGATAGCACTTGCCTTGAACATGGCTGACCCCACTTTGAGCCCTAGGACTGCATATGGTCCCCCAGCACCACAAGGGAGTACATCCCTGAGCACAGGGTCAGAAGCAAAACCAGAGCATGGCCAGATGTGCCCCCAAAACATAATCCCAACAAAAATCTAATCATATTTTTCTCTACTGAAATCCCCATCATTCTAGAAAAACTCAACAATGAAAATTTTTATAATAAACAAAATCAACAATTAAAATATCATTAAAACTCTTAATGACATAAAAACTGATAGGACTCTATAGAATCTTAGGAGGTGGGGTGGGGTGCAGGAAGCTTGGACTCTTCCTATGGAGAGTGGGAACATGACCCGCTTTTAAGTAGAAGATGGAAAGTATCAGGAAGGGAGTAGGGAGGTGACACCAAAGAGAGAAATCAGCAGTAAAGACAAGCTCTAGCACTGTGGACACCAGGGACCGGTGCCTCAGTTATTAACCTGAGGAAGAAGCTTGGAAATTCCTGTCATCAGTGGCTAAAGATTGAGGGTGGAGGGGCTGGAGAGATAGCACAACTGGTAAAGCTTTTGCCTTGCACGAAACCGACCAGGCTTTGATTCCTGGCATCCTGTATGGTCCCCTGAGCACCCTCAGGAGTGATTTCCTGAGTGCAGAGCCAGAAGAAACCACTTCACATTGCTGGGTGTGGCCAGAAAAGGAAACAAAAGATTTCGGGGACAGGGGAACACAGAAGTTAAGGAGACAACTTGTATGGTAGAGCTTAACATGCACAAAACTGACCCCCTTACTACCACTAGATACAGCCCTTGTGGCCCCTCCAAACACTACTGAACACTGGAACCATTCGGCCTGCACCCCAGAGCAAAGCATCACTAGGACTATAACTGGGTGGGGCTTATGGTAAAAAAAAGTGGGGAGGGAAAGCAAAGGAAATTCCCAGGAGCCACCAATTTCTGGTGTTTCTGATCTTCTGCAAAGGCTTTGTCTAGGAACCAGACCTTTAAGGCTGTCAGAAATGCTGACACAATCACTGGAAGCGGTGAGGACATAGCTCAGGGCCTTGACATTCGCTACCAGTTCATTTAACCAGGTTGGTTCTGTATGAAAAGACCGATGTGAGTGAGCCTCATCTAACCAGGTAAAGGGAAAAGGATTAACTCCAAACTACAGTTCTTTCTGGGGTCTCTAGTGTGTGGCCTAAGATGCAGATACTGGACACTCACCAGACCTCCACAATCTCTGACTCAATTCCTTAAAATGTATCAAAAAATATCAAAATAAATATAATATATAAATATCATAACAAATATATGATATATCACTGTATCACTGTCACTGTCTTCCCGTTCATCATCGATTTGCTCGAGCAGGGACAAGTAACATCTCCATATGACCTGTCTTGTGCTAGTAGAGCCCAAGGGCACCTGCTTGCTCCAGGAACATAAAGAGCCTCAAACCATTCCATCAGGTCATGGTAATGAGAGCTATAATTGTTACTGGTATTTGGCATATCAAATATGACACGGGTAGCTTGCCAGGCTCTGCCATGCAGGTAGCATACTCTTGTAGTCATCTCTAAATCCAGCATTTATTGATGAACCGTGCAGATGCTTGCGCGGCGAGCCAGGCTGTGATAGGCTGGTCTGCTGGGTGGAGTTCTGACAAGGGGAAGTCAGGATGTGGAAAATGGAGGCCCTCATGGAGTGGGGGTCGTCTGGCTTGTTGTGAGGCTCTACTGGGGTGGGTGGCGGACCAGGGCTAGAAACTGCCATCCCTCCCAGGTGCCTCGTGACTGGGCACAGGGAGAGCCAGTAGCAGCTCTGCCCCATGTCTGTGAGTCTGTGAGTCAGACTCATATGATATATACAATAAATAAAATATCATAATAAAATATAACAAAAAATAAACAGATGGACAGATGGATAATAGATAGTAGTCTTTCTGGTTCTCTATAAAGCCCTAAAACTGAAAGGCAATAAGAAAAATATGTAGAAGTCAGGAAATGAATACAAATGCTCATTAAGTGGCTTGAGAGAACCCAGTAACTATAGACTCTTCAGAGATTATATCACACATCACAAGAAGTGTGCGCCAATGACAGTTCCAGAAAGGAAGGAGAGTTTGAGAAGTGTCTGATACACTGACTGTGATGAAATCTCTCTTGGTCCCTGAAGTCATTGGTTGTTGGGGAGCACCGCCGGGGTCCCCAACGGTGTTGGGAAGTGAGTTCCCTTCTACCTCCGAAGCTAGCGGGGAATTGATGAAGACTCAGGAATCCGATGCAGTTTTAAAAGGGCTTTACTATCACCGGATCCAATATATAATCCAAGAGCAGGGAAAACCTCCGGACTCTGGGTTTCCAGCTAGGCCCCAGCCAGGTGTAGGCCAAGATGGCTGCCACCACGTGTTGAGGCCCAACAGAGAATGAAGAGGACAGAGAAGCAAAACACCAAGGGAAGCCAAAATGGCAAAAGGGGGAAAAAGAGAGAGAGAGCTTCTTTCTTCTTGTAGCTTATTTTATAGCTAGAAATCTGCCCAAACTCCCAGCCCAGCCCATTCTGGGCTGGGCTATCTAGAGATGAAAACAGGAAAACAGCTCCATAGAATGTAGCAACTTCAGGAAACTATCTGGTTGTTTACAAGGACCCAGAGCTAATTAAAAGCCTCCTAGCAGAGCTGGGAGAAGCTACAAGCCAAATGTAACTTCCCCTGGCAGGAAGGATCAAATGCCCTCAGGTAATTTCTCCCAGCACCTCACCTAATATCTTAAGCCAAGATCTGCCTGGAATTGCCTTTATAGGGTAGAGAAGGGGTTTTCTGAGATGGCATGTCTCTGTACCAAAGACTAATACTAATGCCAGTTAAATATTTCTCCAAGCCTTCACAAGAGTCTCGTCTACTTCATGGTAGTTTTGTATTTTAGTTGCCTTTGAGTTATCAGGGAGCCATGCTTGCTTACTTGGAGGCAAACAGCATTTCTCTCTGGTCTAATTACTTAGAGTTCCAACGTGGCCAGGCAAATATGCTGGTAAGATCTAGCTAGTCCCACGATGATTGTGGTAGCATGAGAGAATATTTATACCAGCCAGTACAGAATACATGGTCAGATAAGACTGCCACATTCAGACTACCCCCTATCTATGAAGTGACCTGCAGGAGGCAATCCAGGGCAGATGCAGAGGCCTAGGCTTTTAGGTGTCCTGCAACAATTTGTCCTCACAAATCTGATTTACTTCTTATGACGCAGGCAGTCTCTTGAACACTCCTCTCAGCCACCTCTGTCTCTTCATTCCCTTACAGTGAAGAGATCTCTGAAACAGAGACATATGCATGAACTCAAGACTATTTCATCATTAGGATAGTCTTGGATATACATATGTGTCTCTATTTTGGAGTGCTTCTCACTGGAAGGTTAGGAACCTTAGCCTTGGTTTTCACCCCTTACCCCTCTACCTTTCCGCAAGTAGCAACTCCCCTCCTGGGAAGATCCTGGGGAAAATATATGGCCCTGAGTCTGAAGTATACCCTGAGTATACAGGTACTTCCAGATGTACTCCAAGTCTTACATTCCTCTGAAAAATGAAAGAAAATTGAGCTTCTTTTTGCATGTTAGAAATGCACACATCGCAAGTAAGAATTCCTTCAAAAAGGTCTTTGAAACTGGGGACCATGTCTTACTCACGTGTTCAGCAGTCTGCACAGATGCCTGATAAGTCAATCCATTAGAAGTATTGAATAAATAAATCCCATTAGAAGGTGCTGAATTGCTGTGCAATCGTGCACAGCAGTCACAGTATCAAGTAGCCCTCCAACAGCACAAATGCTTTTCAGAGAAGAAAGGTCTAATCAGAGCCAGTGGTTTCATTGCCTCCAGCACAGCCTGCCAACTTCCTCTTTCTACTAATTCATGTGGCAATTTTAATAACGTAACAAATTCAAAATGGTTTTCTGAGATCATAGGACCTATTTAAGTTCAATTTCAATCTGATTTCCACTCAAATTGAACGGCCCTCAAAGGCACAATATTTCCCAGCAATTATTATTAATAAGCCCTCATTATACACAGTGACTCCTAACAACCTAATGTTTCAAGACTCCATAAAATCAGCCTCATAAATGCTGTGAAGCTCCCTGATCCCCAAGAGGGTATGAATATGGCTATGACAAGTAGGGGAACAGGGGCTTTCAACTCCAGAACCCTGAGATATGCCCCTAACCAGAGCAAGGAATATGGCTCAGTATATACAGTAGCAATCTCATGAGCTGATCATCCATCTCTCCATAGGATAAGTAGTTCATAACTTGGGAAACAGTATAATGAACCATACAGAATTCCTTCCTGTACCACTCATCTGTGACATTAATTTAGTGTGTGCCATGGATAACTTTGGGGTTAGCCAGATATACTTCACACTCATACTCTCTATTCAGCAACATATGCCACAGATACTATAATGCTATGAGTCTCATCTCCAAAAGCATACAGAAATCACCTTGAAGGCAATAAATTATAAACTAAAACCTGCCCCCATATTAGAAGTAACCTTACTATCTTCATCAAAAACTCCCCAATCAAAGATTGCTTCCACCATTATATAAATCAAAGTTTTGCCCAAGAAAGAGGATCCTCTTCAATGTGGTTTATTATTGGTGTTATCACTTACACAAGGTTTAAGGGTAAAAACAATTTTGATAGTATATCATAGCTCTGGCTTTCAAAAGTAAACCAAAAATATCACTCACTGATGAGTTGAAAATTACATCATCTCACATGATAATGATTTTCTTTTTTTATGTGACTGGAAAACCCAAATATAGATATACAAACACGCTGATATGTGAACTGTCAAGAAGAGCTTGCAGATCTTTTGAATGATCTTTGACCGCAAGAAAGTTTGCCACATCGAAGATGCCTGATAAGGAGGGGTTTGGAATAAATACAATGCATCCAAGGTTACAACTTGCTCAGCGACAGGTCCCGGGTGAATAGGCCATTATAGTAGAGAGAGCACACACCTGCACTTGGACTTGGGCAAAGGAATATGATTTCTCTAGGGGCCTTCCAGGGCGGGGCCACCACATGCCAGGCTCTGGGATCTCTTGTCAGACTCTCCAGTAAAGAATGGAATCATCAGAGCTAGAGCAATAGTCCAACAGATAGGGCATTCTCGCATGCTGCTCACCTGAGTTCAATCCCTGGCATCCAATATGGTCCCCAAGCAACACCAGGAGTCAGGAGTAATTCCTGGGTTCAGAGCCAGAAATAGCCCCTGAGCATCGGTGGGTGTAACCCCAAAAAAAGAAAATAATGGAATCATGAAATTGGATTTTCTGACTTCCAAAACCCTGAGATAGTAACTCTTCTCTGTGGCAACCTTGGCAACAGAACCATTAAGAGCACCAGAGTTGCTAGAACCAAAGAGAGCAGATAGGCCACACAGAAAGAGATTTCTGACACAGAATCAACTGTTGTCTTCTAACAGAGAAATTCTCTCCCATCAATTATTTATGACCACCTATTTCACTTCACGACAACTCCCAGCTAAATGATTCACTTCAAACGTTTCCTTGTCATTTCTTGTCACTAGCAAACAGGCACTACACAAATACACACACACACACACACACACACACACACACACACACATACACAGTGACTCCCAACTCCCTGATGTTTCAAGACGCCACAAAATCTCAATTAGGGGGCCAGAGTGATAGCACAGCAGGTATGGCGTTTGCCTTGCAAGCGGTCAACCTGGGTTCAATCCCGGTATCCAGATGGCCCCCGAGCACTGCCAGGAGTAATTCCTGAGGGAAGAGCCAGGAATAACCCCTGAGCATTACCAGGTGTGACCCAAAAAAAAAAAAAAAAAAATCTCAATTGATCTCAAAATCACACACACACACACAAAATCTCAAAATCACACACACACACATACACACACTTCACACTTAAAATATTCACTATCACTATCTTCCCGTTAATCATCTATTTGCTAGAGCGGGCACCAGTAATATCTCCATATGTACTGTATCATGCTAGTAGAACCCAAAGGCATCCGCTTGCTCCAGGAACATAAAGAGCCTCAAACCATTATATTAGGTTATGGGAATGACCTAATATAAATGTTACTGGTATTTGGCATATCAAATACTACACGAGCAGCTTGCCAGGCTTGCCGTCCGGGTGGCATACTGTTGTAGTCACCTCTAAATAAAGCATTTATTGATGAACCACACGAGCTGGGCTGTGATAGGCTCGACTGCTGCTGGGTGGAGTTCTGAGGAGAGGGAAGTCCGGATGTGGAAAATGGTGGGCCCCATGGAGTAGGGGAGGGTGGTCTGGCTTGTTGTGAGGCTCTTCTGGGGTGGCAGGCCAGGGCTAGAACCTGCCATGCCTCCCGGGCGCCTCATGAGCGGCTGGGCACAAGGAGAGCAAGTGGCAACTCTGCCCCATGTCTGAGAGTCTCTGGTTCAGCATACCTGGGCTGGATTGAAAAAAAATGCTGCAGGGTAGGTGTCAATGATCTGGGCTGTGATAGTCTAGTATGCTGGGTGGAGTTGTGAGAAGAGAGGGAAGTTCGGATGTGGAAAATGGCAATGGAGGGCCCCATGGAGTAGGGGGCGGGGGGGGTCGTCTGGCTTGTTGTGAGGCTCTGCTGTAGTGGCAGGTCAGGGGTAGAACCCACCATGCCTCCCGGTGCCTCATGAGCGGCTGGGCACAGGGAGAGCAAGTAGCAGCTCTGCCCCATGTCTGAGAGTCTCTGGTTCAGCATACCTGGGCCGGATTGAAAAAAAAAACTGCTGCAGGGTGGGTGTTAATGATCTGGGCTATGATAGTCTGGTCTGCTGGGTGGAGTTGCGACCAGAGGGAAGTCTGGATGTGGAAAGTTAATGTGAATGTTCAAAAATTCATTTTAGAATAAAAATCCGAACTAAATTAGAAGTTAATTATACACTAAAATAACTTAAAATATTAGTACTTGAAAATGTTACAGAACAAGGTAGTTAATGAAAGTAAAGGTAGAATGCACGTAGTTTGCAACTATGTAAAATTTACACTGGAATAACTGGTAAGAAATAGTAACAGCAGTTATATCGAAGTGCTGTGATCATTGGTCCTAGTTTTAATGGACATGGAGAGACTGGGACTGGCTAAACACAGGCATCCTCAACGCCCCACCCAGGAACACTGATGCAGTACAATTTCTTTTTTTCAAATGTATCTTCCAAATGCTCTTGATCACTTGATCACTTGACATCCTGTTATTCATCGATTTGCTTGAGCGGGCACCAGTAACATTTCCATTTGACCCTATCATGTGACAGTATAGCCCAATGGCATCTGCTTGCTTCAGGAATAGGAAGAGCCTCAAAGTGTTCGTTCAGTGTCTTGATGAAGAAGTCTGATCATCTTCTAGAATTCTTGGATCATTGTTGCAAATGCTCTACTATGCCCATAACTCAGATGAAAAAGAAACACATTTTGGGGCCGGAGGCGATAGTCCAGCGGGTAGGGTATTTGCCTTGCACGCGCCAGCTCATGCCGGCCGGGTTCAATCCCTGGCATACCATATGGTCCCCTGAGCACCGCCAGGAGTAATTCCTGAGTGCAGAGCCAGGAGTAACCCCTGAGCATTGTCAGGTGTGACCCAAAAAGCAAAAAAAGAAACACATTTTAAAAGTAGATTATCTGTACACAATGGAATACTATGCAGCTGTCAGGAAAAATGAAGTCATGAAATTTGTCTATAAATGGATGGATATGGAGAGGATCATGTTGAGTGAAATTAGTCAGAAAGGGAGAGACAGATATAGAGTGACTGCATTTATTTGCATGACATAAATATATATGTGCATATTACGATATCAATATCCAAAGTTAGGCAAAACATGAATCAGGAGGTCTTGTCAAAGGTGGAAATGATCACAAACTTGTGGGAGTCAGAAGCTAAGGAAGATAGAGAATGGAACAGTGTGCTAATAAATGTCGAACGTGCTAATACCAACCTAGAACTGAGCGTTAAATACAGGCAAAAGATACACATGACAACCTCTTAATGTATGTATTGTAGTCCACAGTGTGGAAGGGAAGGAAAAGAGAAAGAGAAAGAAATAAAGAACCTGCCATAAAAGAAATAAAGAACCTGCCATGGAGCAGGGCTGGGGGAGGGGGAGGGAACCAGGGACGTTGGTGGTGGGAGATGGGCACTGGTGGCGGGATGGGTGCTGGAACACTGTATGACCAAAACCCAAATATAAACTTTTTAATTGTATATCTTTGTAATTGTAAAAAAAAAATTAAAAAATAATAAAAAATAAATAAAAATTTAAAAAAAAGAACCTTCCATAGAGGCAGGCTAGGGGACAGGGGGGGGGAATTGGGGACATTGGTGGTGGGAAATGGGCACTGGTGGAGGAATGGGTGCTGGAACACTGTATGACCTTAACCCAAATAAGAACATCTTATGAACATCCTTGTAATTGCATATCTCACGGTGGTATAATAAAATATTTTTTTAGAAAAGTAGATTATCTGTATAGACACAGGCAAAACGCTATTCTCTGAATTTTTCATATTAAAAAAACTTTATAACCCCTGAGCATTGCTGGGTATGACCCAAAAAGCAAAAAAAAAAAAACCTGTATAATTTGAACCATGTGTTAAACTAAATTATCCTTGAAATTTAATCTTGTCTCATCCATAGACCCTATATTTTGTGAGGGTTGTTTTTGTGGTTTTTCTTTAACTCTGAATAACTGGAAAGACTGTAGTCTCAGTAACTAGAATATTGCAAGCCTCCTGTGGGTATTTAATAAATATTTTGAATGACAAGACAGCAGCTTGACACAATATTTTTAGTTAATAAATTCTTTGAAATTAATCACAACTATGACTACATGCAGCAGCTCTGTGGAGAAATATGGAAATTAGCAAGACTGCTTCTAAGGGACATCCGTCAACCTTCCTCCTAGTGCAGGACATTGATTCAGATCAATTTCTGGATTCTGATGAATTTCTTAAGTAGAAGTCTCCATTGTCTCAATACTTTCAGTGCCTCGTTTCAGAAGCATTTTGTTCTTTTCCATCCATACAGGATCTAATAACAAAAATGACAGCTACCCTATCCCCAGCAATCTGACAATGGATATACAGGTGCTTTATGAAACATCAGGCATTTTCCCCATACAAGGCAAGTTGATGCCAAAATTTCAAAATAGCTCACTGGCTTGTGTGATTGAAATTCTAAATTCTGCTCCTGAATGACAAAAAAAAAAAAAAAAAACCTTCGTGTGTGGGAAAGCAGAGTTTGCCCTGACAAGATGACTTGAAACCTCCGAATCACAAGCAAATTTTTTTCAGATGCTGATTACGCTGTGGCCCAAAAAAAACTCAGCAGAGAATCAGACAGTCTGAATTATCATGATAAAAGAAAGCAGTTATAGTTGGCAGCAGGTGGGTGTATGCATGACTTCCTGCTGAGATGCTTTTGTCAGGTATTTAAGTTGCCAGAAGGCAGGGTTTTTTAATTGTGATAGATTCTTGCCTGCACATTAGGCAACTGAATCTTTTAACAAAATGCCTCTCCAACCAACAACAGGGCCTGTGTTTGGTCTCCTCTTTTCACATGTTGCCTTTCCAGCTTCCTTAATCCTTCCTTTGGTTTTGAAGATATTTTCCAAACCACACCACAGCACCACTGACACCAGCCTACATGCAGCAAATGGTTAGAGAATCAGCTCCAAAGGTTTGGCAACTGGACAAGTCCCGTGGGAAATGGAGCTGTGGCAGCACTGGAAACGCTAGACCACTTGTTGAAAATAATAAGTGGAAAAGGGTAAAAGTGGGTTTTCACACCATGATTAAATTGAGAGAAGAGGCCTGGGAGACTTCTGATTGTTTCCATTTTGCAGCTCAGACTTGTCAAGGCCTCCATTGAGGTCCAGCCTTTGTGTCCATCCTTCCACCCAAGAACTGCACCATTCTCATTTCACACATGGAGGATCCAGGCCCGGCTACAGCAAGATGGGCATGAAATCTAAATGAGGACCAGAGACTTCTCTAGACCCCCTGCTCTCTTCCTCCTCTGAGAGAATATAAGTGCCAAACGCTCCCATCCAGTGGACTGTTTAGGCCCTGCTATGGCCCCAACTATATAAGCCCTGGGGCCTTGACAAACAAGTCATTGACCACGCATATTTATCCTGGTCATCTGGACAGTATAGATTCACCACTGGCTGTGGGCAGGATGTCTTCAGGTTGATTAAGCACATAACTGGAACAGGTCATACCACTTCTCTTGTCTTTCTTTAAATTTGCATGACCTTTTTAGGATGAAATGTTTAAAATACGTTTTTCTTTAAGTTTATTGGCTATATGGATTTGCATGGGCTGTGACCATGTAACGGCCTTGGAAGGCAATATAATCCCTGCTTGCTTTCTCCCGGGGTCGAACGTTCTCACTAGGACATGTGTGTCTCAGTGAAGCGATTGGCCCCAGTTAGCTGGAATAAACCCTATGTGTTACTGCATCATGAGTGTGGTTCTTTGACATCCAAGTGGGGAAGCGGACAAACAGAGCCAGAGCTCCAACAGGACTTCCACCCACTCTGACTGCTTTTCCAGGCTTCCTTTTCAATAAAGCCCATGGGAGCCAGAGCAATGGTACAGCAGTTAATTTGCCTTGCATGCAGTCAACCTGGATTCGATCCCTGGAACCACATAAAGTCCCTCATGCCTGCCATGAGTGGTCGCTGAGCACAGAGCCAGGATTAAGCCCTGAACACAGCCAGGTATGATCACAAAAATAAATAAATGAATAAATAAATAAAGCACACAGACATGATGAGTGAGCTGGGAGGAGAGACCAGGAACTAGACTGACCCCAAATGGAGCTTTACTTCCTTTCTCACCCCTACCTGGAATAGACAACCATGCCCCCAAAGTTCCCCACCCTTGAGTTGCCCTCAAGGTTTCTTCCCAGTGGGAGAAGGACCCCTGAACCTCCTTTCATATGTGCCCTCTCATGGATCTTATGTGGGCTGGGCTCCTATCTATGAACATTCTCAGCTGTTGCACAAATAGAAATGAGAAAGCGTCAAGAAGATGATGCCCATGGGGCTGGAGCAATAGTCCAGCAGGTAGGGCGTTTGCCTTGCACCACGGCAGGTCCATGCTGGCCCGGGTTCGATCCTCGGCATCCCATATGGTCCCCTGAGCACCACCAGGAGTAATTCCTGAGTGCAGAGCCATGAGTAACCCCTGAGTATTGCCAGGTGTGACCCAAAAAAGAAAACAAAAAGATGATGCCCTGAGCACAGAGACACAAATGGCCCCTGAGTAATGCCAGGTGTGTCCCCCCACCACACCATACACCCCCAAAATAGAATGATGCAGACTGAAGGCAGCAGCCCTGGGACTGCAGAACTGCACACAGATGGACGCTCAGACTCTCTCACCAGGTGTTCTCCTGGGAAGATTGCAGGTAAGCCCATGGCCTTAGAGGAGAGGGAGAAAAGAGAGCAAGAGAAAGAAACACTGGGGGCACCCAAAGTCCATCCCACACACACACACACATCGTGGCCCTGCAGGGTCGTCCCTGCCTTTGGGCAGCTCCAGATGAGCTTGCCTGCAGTGAGCAGATGATGACCTCAGCTGTGCTGAGGACAAGCCATTAAGACAGGAGGTGAGCATGGGGCACTGCAAACCCAGTATCTCAAGGAGGCAAGGACATTTCTCCTAGTCTTTTTTAAATTTTTTTTTTACCTTTTAGCTAATACATACCGAGAGCTCTCACAAACTATCAAGTTAGAGACAAACAGCCCCACAGAAGAATGAATCCGGCCTGAGAGTAGATGGGCAACATTGAAAACCAGCCGGTAGCATTCAAACACACACACAGACACACAGACACACAGACACACACAGACACACACACACACACACACACACACACACACACACACACACACACGGCGCCGCCTGTGTGCTCCCAGCAGGAAACTGCGTGCTCAGACACAGCTTGTGAAGACGTGAAGACTTCCGGGTGGCAAAGTGGATTTTTGTCAGTTGAGGGGCTCAGCAGTATTTGCTGCCTTCAAATACCAGTAACAATTTTAGACCTCATTCCCGTGACCTGATGGAATGGTTTGAGGCTCTTTATGTTCCTGGAGCAAGGAGGTGCCCTTGGGCTCTACTAGCATGAGACAGGACATATGGAGATGTTACTGGTGCCCGCTGAGCCAATCGATGATGAATGGGAAGACAGTGACAGTGATTAAGATACTGTGATTTAAAGTAATCCATAGCTGAGTTTTAGACATCAGGGTCAACTCCCTCCGCCAGTGAACCAGTCTCCTTCCCACCCCTTTCCCTGCCTTTTTGACAGGTACATTTGAGGTTTGGTTGTTATGGCTCAGATCTTCTGCCTCCAGTGCTGCTGGCTTTGGTTTGGATATAAAGGTATACAGCTCCCCTACACCACTGATGTATCCAGAGCCCTTAATCCCTGCCCAATTCAGTCCCTACTACTTCTCATCTTCTTGTTACTCTCCTCAATTTCTGTCCCTCTCTGTTCTTCTTCCTTTCGGGTCAAGAGTGGTTGAGTGATTCTCTCCTTAATACCTTGCATTTCACCAGCCAACCCTCTAGGCCCATCCTGTGCTTATGCCTACGGGCTTGGGTTCTTAGTTTCCACAATGCTAATCACAGCAGTTACTGTGTGGTTACTGTGTGTTAATCACGTGGTTACTGTGAGGACTGAATGAATCTAAGACAGGAGTAGTGTGAGAGCAGCTCCTGGGATGTGGCAACCCTGTCATCACAGCAGCTACCACCAGGATTGCCATGTTTGGGGCCTGTGTCGTGCTTCCGTGCACATGTGCACAATGTCTCATTTGAAACAGTAATTTATGGAGGGAGGAAGTCACAAGGAAAGGGACAGGATCAGAAGGGAGAGATAAATTTCTCTAACTAGTTAGTGTGGTTCTAACTAACTTGCTTTCCCCAAAGCTTCCCAACACTTCATGAAGTCATTTGAAATCCCTGCCCACTTGGGAGAAAGTTCCTGTGAAAGCCAGATTGACTCCAGTTGTCATTTCCAAGACCCAAGCAGAGAAATAGCACCAGGAGAAGGTTCATTCAACAGATCCATGCAAGCCCCCCAAATGTTGGGTTAACTTGTGACTATTTAGACCCCAAACCAAATCTCCCTCTGAAAACGTCTATACTCTAAAGAGTCTCACGGGGTCAAATCTTCCCGAAAGACAACAAGCAAAGGAAAGAAAGCGTGGGGAAGAGTTAGAAGCCATCAGCTGCATGCAGTGGCACTTACCTTGCTCTTCTGCATCCTGAGCTCTCTGCGCCATGTCCCCAGGGCTGTGCCACTCAGCAGCTGCTATCTTCCGGGTTCTCATCTCTATGAGCAAAGAGAAGAATCAGATTGTGCCACGGATGGTGAGGGCCAACTCAGGAATAATGTCCTCTAATTCCTTCAACTCGGGCTCTGGCTGCCCTCTGATGCCTCGCTCTACCTGCCTGTCTTCTCTCTTAACCCCTGCTCCTTGCATGGCGGCATCCTCTGAGTGGCCCCAGGTCCACTGCACTACCCTATTTTAAAAGTTGGTGTTCTTGGAGCCAGAGTGATAGTACAGTGGGTAGGGCATTTTCCTTGCATGCGGCTGACCCAGGTTCAATTCTCAGCATCCCATATGACCCCCTATCATTGCCAAAGTAATTCCTAAGTGCAAAACCAGGAGTAACCTCTGAGCATCACCAGATCACCAGGTATGACCCAAAATAGCAGAATATATATATATATATATATATATATATATATATATATATATATATATATATATATATTCCACCACATGGTAGAGCCTGGCAAGCTACCCATGTCGTATTTGATATGCCAAATACCAGTAACAAGTATAGACCTCATTCCCATGACCTCATGGAATGGTTTGAGGCTCTTTATGTTCCTGGAGCTGCAGATGCCCTTGGGCTGTCTTGCATGTGACAGGATGTATGGAGATGTTACTGGTGCCCGCTTGAGCTAATCGATGATCTACGGGAAGACAGTGATATATATATATATATATATATATATATATATATCACTATATATATATATATGTAAAGTTGTGGTACCCAAGAACTTGTGGCAGTCCTTTTCTCCTCTCCTCACCGGGCAGATGGTGGCATCCGTCATCCCAGGAGCTGCTGCTGCTTCTCTCCTGCTGGCTCAGAAGGGGGCCGACCCTCCAGGTGCTGGGCAAGACATGGGGAAAGAGGGCAGCTGAGAGGTACTTCCTCCAAACTCCTAGAATGGCCCCAACTAACATATATGTTTGTACCCTGAGGACACTAAAAGGGAAAATGAGGTGCACTCAGCTATAGATGTCATTGGCCACAACTGTGAGTTATCATAACTCCTGATTTTCCAAGTGGAAAAATGAACAGCAGCTCAATAATACACCTGAGGTCACAGAACTCCAAAGCGGTAGAGTCATGATTTGTATACAGGTCTTCAACTAGTCCAGTTCACTTTCTTCCTCCCTACAGTGACCCCATTTGGAAAGGAAACCTGAAAAATGTTATTCTAAAGTAAAAAAATACTCCTTCAGAAATTTTTCTTAAGATGGAGTGGAATTACAAAGATAAACTGAAAGTATTTTCCCTCTTTTTTATGCTTCTTGAACCTGAGTAAATCAACGTCATTTATACAGGACCGAGTAGAGTTCAACAGTCAGGAAAATGTGACTTAAAAAGGCCAGGACCAAAGGATGAACCCCAAGCCAGTCAGGCATAGCCACAGAGGTTAAATCTTGGGGCCCCTAGCACTGAACTATCTGGCCCAGTTGACTATTTCCAGGAATGGCTCTGGGCATACTGAGCAATGCTTAGAAACACCCTGTGCCCACCTCCCCACCAAAAAAAAAAAAAGATTTACACATCTTATCCCAAAACCCACAGTGAAAGTAGTGGTTAAAAGATCCCCCAGAATGCTGTGGCCTTGGACATGCAAAGTTTCTGCACCCATAAACCAGAAAACAGCACAGGAGGTTGAATGTGGGGATTTCAGGCCAGCCAAGTGAACAGTCATTCCCCAATATCCTAATTGACATACTATCAGTTCACCAAATCCCTGTCAGTAGTGACATTTTGTCAGTTTACAAAAGTTTCAGTTTCACAGAATTACCCATTTTTGAATGACAATTGCGTCTGCATTTTGTTTCAAGCACCCTTCTTATCATAAATATCAACAGTTTTATAAGACTAATATGAAGATCCGGGATGAAGCTCAGTGGTAAAGCACACGCCTTGTACATGTGAGGCCCTGATGTCAATCCTTGACATTACCAAGTGTCATCCCCAAGTTGACAAGTCACAAGTATAGCCCACAAGCCCCACCTTCCTGACACGGCAGCAAAAAAAAAAGTTAATAAACAAAATTCAGCCAAAAAAAAAAAAGGGGGGATTAGTTAAAAAAAAAAACTTGTAGGGGAATGGGGTTTGTTATCATTTTCAAACACCTACCACTCTTTCTCTTCCTCTTTGTCAATGGATGGTTTTTCTTGAATAAAAAGAAGGAATTTAACAAAGATGGAATTCAAAATGACCAGCATAGGAGTTGAAATGATAGTACAGTACTTAGGGCATTTGCCTTGTATGCGGCAACCTGGGTTCCTTCCCTGGCATCCCACACGGTCACTGAGCACTGCCAGGAGTAATTTCCTGAGTGCAGAGCCAGGAGTAATCCCTGAGCATCACAGAGTATAACCCAAAAAATCCAAAAAAAATAAAAATGATCAGCCAGGAATTGTACCTAAAAATAGGACCACATTTTCATGACCTCGAGGGCCATATGTCTATTCACAGTTCTGCACGTATTTATCCACACTCACTTAGTTTACACTAATAAAGATTCATTTAAATATTATTTTATATGATAAAAATAATATTTATTTTATTAAATATTAATAGACCCATCCACTCCAGATCTACAGCTGCGCTGCTCGGCCAGCCCACGTGGAAGCAATCCATGGAGCTGACCTCCCGGTAAGGGGGTTCGGCCAGCCCCTGGCTGAATCCAACATTGCTCCAAGGGTCCCACGCGTGCGGGGGAGGGACCACGCTGGCAGGACTAAGAGCAGAGATTTGGGCTGCCCTTTCCTCCACCTCCATGCCAGCTTCCCGGAAGATAGACACACCCACGCCAGACACACAGCTCCTTGGCGTGCGACCGAAAACTGATTTTGGGATAAGGTCCTTCCCAGGATCTTTCACATTTATACTCGTGTACAGTTCTAGACAGGTTCTAACTGATGCCCGTCATCCCATTAGCCTAGTGGGAAGCCAGAGGAACCCACACAACATGCGGTCAGTCATTCTCAACATTCAGACTCCATAATTCCTCAGAGCTCCATCCAAGCTTGAACCTGATATTCCCTCTATAAGTTTCATCAGTAAATGCTCTAGATGAGAGCTTTCTACTGATAGTATACCACCTACACTGCAGAGCCTGGCAAGCTACCCATGTTTTATTTGTTATGCCAAAAACTAGTAACAATTATGGACCCCAATTCCATGACCTGAAATATGGTTTGAGGCTCTTCCAGTCCCTGGAGCAAGCAGACGCCCTTGAGCTACACTTGCTTGCAACAGGACGTATGGAGATGTTACTTTTGCCCACTGGAGCAAATCGATGAACAATGGGAAAACAGTGACAGTGATTATTGTTATATGTGCCATTTTTCACATATTTAAGGGAAATCCTTTCATTTGTATAACATGTTGAGTTAGGAGAAAGAAAGAACTTTGAAAAGTGAAGGCAAGAGCTCTGGTACTATGCCACAACTGTCATATTCTGTCACAACATGTTGCTGAAATATTTACCATTTGCCACGTAGATGTTTGCAAAAGAGGGAAGTGAAGGTCAAAGAAAAAGGTTCCAGAATGGGCACTACTCACCCATTATGGAGTGACAAAGTTCTCATTCAGATCCAAATCTAACTTTTTCTAGATGTCATAAATTTGGGGGTGGAAAAGACTGCAGAAATTATGACAATCCAGCCCTGACCCTTCTACACAGAAACACCTATCTTGGCTCTGACCTACTTTTTACAGTCAAAAAGCAATTGTTTAATAACAAAAAGTAGAAAAACCCTGGTGAGAATTAAGCCAACATAACTGCACAGAGCCTAAAATGTCAAATGAAGTACCATCCTTTTGTCTCTCTTATAGAATGTGCACTGGGTAGAGCCATACATTTATTAGCCTTGGCTTTAATGCTCCAAAAGTTAGTGCAGTGGAGTTGCTAAATGCAAACACTTAATTCACAAGAGGCATTGTGGCAGTGCATGTGATGGGGAACAATTAAGGGGTCACAATCTCTAGTCAAATTATTTTTGGATAGTTGTGGAATGTTGCAATGAGATGTTCGTTTCTCCAGCACACATAAAATAGATACTCCAGAGTTAAGGAACATTTCTGATGACTTTCTCTTCAACTGCATCATTCAATAATTAAAGCCTTTTATATTTCTAAAGCAAGACATTTAGTAACACCAAAGAAAAGAGAAAGTGAATTTTGATGGCAGGTCTGCTACTAACTTGAAGTGGAATTAGCTTCATGTTAATTATTTTTTACATTCTGTTTCTATATTTACCTGATGGCCTAATTTTCAGAGACCAGGTTTCTTTTTACCACCGTCTACTGAATTAACCTTCTCCATCCATCCACATCCAAACTCATCAACCTCCATGTCAAACTCCTCAAATTTCCAAATCCTTTTATTCTAGACTGGCACTTCTGCTGTCAATTAGCATTTTACACACATAAGTATGTTAACTATGTGTGATACAATGTGACAGATAATATGATGGAAACTGAAGTCAAGATGAGCGTTTAATCACTAAATGCTGACTAAGGGCAAGTAATATTCTAGGTATTTTTGGGGTGTTCATTCAATTATTTAATCCTGCATTCTATGAAGAATGCCCTATCATTACTTCACTATTACAAATAAACTTTATTTATTACTTAGTAGATTAGTTTAGGGTGACTCAGATCGTAAGTGATAAAACCAAAATTTGGACCTAGATAACTTGACTCTAAAGCACTAGTAGTTAATCATTTCTCTACAGGCTATTCTCATTGTCCACCGTCAAGGAGTTCACAATTGAATAACAAACATACACGGAGTCAGAAGATAAGACCAAAATGTGATATGATTGAGCACAATGAGAAACGGTGGACAAAGAGGGGTGGATATGTTGTTAATAGGACTCTTTATAGCAGTTAAGTCACTTGCCAAACACACAGCTCATCCAGGTCCAATCCTAGCACTCCTACGGTCCCCTTAACCCCTCTAGGACTGACCCCTGGGTGCAGAGTCAACAGAAAACACACCTTGAACACAGCTGAGTGAAGGCCCAAAACTATATATATTACACATATGTATATAGTGCATATATTAACATAAATTATAGTTTAGTATATGTTATATACTAGATTCACCCATTCACTCTCAATGGAACAAACATCTCTGAATGCAGCAGTTATGTGTACCTAGGTCGAGAAGTCAACATGATGAATGACCTAAAACCTGAAGACTAACCTGCGCAGGAGGAAGAGAAGCGGCATGGAATGGCTTCAAAGGCATCGAAGAGGGGCTGGAGTGATAGCCCACCGGTAGGGCATTTGCCTTGCACACGGTTGGCCCATGCAGGACAGGGTTTGATTCCCGGCATCCCATATGTTCCCCGAGCACCGCCAGGAGTAATTCCTGAGTGCAGAGCCAGGAGAAACCCCCGAGCATTGCCGGATGTGACCCAAAAAAGAAAAAATATATATATATATATATATATATATATATATATAGGGGCTGGAGCGATAGCCCAGTGGGTAGGGCATTTGCCTTGCACACAGTCAACCCGGGTTCAAGTCCCGGCATCCCATACAGTTCCCGAGCACCGCCAGGAGTAATTCCTGAGAGAAGAGCCAGGAGTAACCCCTGAGCATTGCTGGGTGTGACACAAAAAAAAAGAAAAAAAAAGGGAATAGACAAAATCAAATAAATATCCTTGGACTCTGACTGTAGAACTGAAATTATCAACAGAGAAGGGAGAGTACTGACAGCAGAGAGGGTGCGATGGGTGAGGGGCTGGAGAATTGTATTTGAGTGGCGGCTGTGGTGAAGTTACTTTCATTTTGAAGAGGTATAAAATTGTACCTCTAAATGTTTACTGTCTTGTAAACCAATATTACCACAGTAAAACAAAAGTTTTAAACAAAAAACAAAAGTTTTTAAAAAAAGTAGAAACAAAAGCCTCAAAAGTACTGGTATAAACCAAAACCAAGTCAGGGAGTGAGGGAAGACAATAACACAGGAAACAATATTCAGGTGAACGCTGAGTCTTAGAAGTTGTCACTCAGAAGAGCCTGAGTTCAGTCACACCCAACTTTCACGCATCCTCATTCAAGTCTGGAAGATGGAGCTGGAAATCCAAACATCTTTCCCTGGTATCTTCCCCAGACTCATCCAAATTCTCCCCAGCACAGGTTGGGAGCTGCTCTCCCAGGCTCTCAGGGTATTTGGGATGACCTCAACTGCAACCCTCTCCCTCACACTATGCCGCATCCTGCTACATATATATACAAGGCATGCAGAAGCTGGCCTGAGCACCAGGCCTGGGGAAGTCAGCTCCTCCAACCAGCCTGAACACCAGGCATGGCAAAGCCTGTTCTTCTGGTCAGGTAGCAAAAAATAAGGGTTAGCCATTAAACCAGCGGCCCATTCCTGCTTTCATCAGTCATACATGCTAAGAATGGCTTTCACACCTTTAAATAATTGGGGGATTTTTAAAATATAATATTTTGTGATACATGTAAATTACATGATATTCAGATTGCAGAGTCCATGATATGTAATACAGTGATGCTCATTCATGGCTGTATTGTCTGCAGTTGCTATTCTACTACCCTAAGCCCCCCAAAGTTTATTAGATGTTTGCTATTTGGTCCATTCCAGAAAAGGTTTGCTAACCTTTATCACATTACATGCTAAATGTAAGAGCACTAAACAAAAGCTTGATTAATGATTACTAGACCCTAGATCCACCCCAGCCCTGTTTTAATCTGACAACTATCCAGGTATTTCGAGTTGGAGGAGCCCACCCCCGAGTAACTGCTTTGTTTCTCAAAATATTTTCCTAGTACTTTGCTCCTAGTGAGATCCCAAATCCCAAATTGATTAGTACCATCCTGTCCGATTTGAGTATTTCCACGTGTACAGTTCCATGGAACTTGATTAGGAGTCTCATTAAAAAAAGGAAGATTCCATACTAAACAAGTTGGATTTATGTTGATGCCAACACATGTTCACGGTTTTTATTGCCAATTCTCAAAGCCTTTTTTTTTTCCTTTTGAGGGTGGGGGGGTACACACCGGCAGAACTCAGGGCTTACTCCGGGCTCTGAGCTCAGGGATCACTTCTGGCTGGGATCAAGGGACCATATAGGATGCTGGAATCAAACACGGTTGACCACATGCAAGGCAAGTGCACTACCAGTTGTACTATCACCCAGACCCCTCAAAGTCTTTAAGACGCTAATGTTCCCCCATGAAACTCTAAGATACAAGGAGTATCTGCCAAATGCATTAGAATTATTTAAATTGAGAACTAGTTTTCGGGACCAATTTATGATGAAAAACTCTCCCAAGCACATTTTCATCATAACTGCACAAAGAGCTTGTTGTATTGGCCCAACTTCTCTGCCCTAACCATGACAATCAGCTCTGAGCCAGGGGACTGAAAGGATGAGGTCTGCACAGGTTCTTCAGCTGACTCAAGCCCCTGACCTGCAGATCGCAGGATGTGGTTTCACACCATGTAAAACCAGCTGAAAGCAATATGGTGTTCAAAGCTAGCTTGCACTGACCTTGAAACTCATTATACGCTAATTGTAATAATTTTAACATGCTAATGGCATACTGACCTTACGCCGTGATTATCTATAATTGCTATGACTTCCCCTGCACCCCCACAGAACCTTATAAGGTACTAAAGGCCCTGGGGGTGGGGGTATCCCAGTTCCTGGATCAACCATCCCAATTTTCCAGAAAACTCATAATATGTAATCAAGGAAGATTATAGAATGCTGGATTCCACCATAAGCTGGAGTCACTTTGCTCTGTCTCCAGAGCAGCCTCCTGCCTGCTACTTTTGTTTTCAACCCCACTCACCTGAATTCTTTCAGGCATGAAGTCCAGAACCCTTTGTGCTTAAGACTAGAGATTTCCACAGTGAGGATCTCATCTCCTTTCCTTAAATATCCACCACTACTTGTGTGCAGAAACATGACTTACCTGGTACCACCCTGCAGGGAGTGTCGGAAGCTCCACTCCAGTATGACCAGAACCTCTAGACTCCATTAATGCTGCCCTTGGGGTTAGCTCCTGCTCCTCCTTCAAGGCTTTGCTCAGTTGGCACCATCTTGTCAAAGTCACCCAGGTTGAAATCATAATCGCCTCCCTTCCCCCCAACTAGAACTCTGGAATTTTCTTTTTTTTTCTTTCTGGGTCACACCCAGCAAAGCTCAGGGGTTACTCCTGGCTCTGCTCTCAGGAACTACTCCTGGCTGTGCTTGGGGGACCATATGGGATGCCCGGGGCCAAACCTGGGTAGGCCACGTGCAAGGCAAACGCCCTACCCGTTGTGCTGTCACTACGGCCCCCAAATCTGGAATTTTCTTACCATGTTCTCCTTTCCCCTAACACTAATCCCGTTTGTTACCCCTCCTTTGTTATATGGACACAAAGCTAATTGTTGAAATACTGGAATGGGAATCAGTGACTACAACCATTTATTTTATAATTATTTTTATATAATAAAATGATATATGATATATAAGTATATATAATATAATGATTATATTTATATCACAATTATGGTTTATATGATTTATATTATAATTATGAACATTTTAGTTATGATTATTTTTAGCATTTTTATATAAAAGCATGATGAAAGTTTAATTAAAATTGGAAGAAAACAGAAGCAGTATTTTGGAGGTTATCTCTTACTTGCTGGGGACTTGATAAAGATTTTCCTGTGTAATACTTAAGCCCCTTTGATTTCTCTATATCTCAGTGGTGGTGATATATCTAAATGCCAGGGTGGTGTATCTGGCTACCCCATGTTAGATATTAGCCAGGTTGCCAATATTTTCGCCAATGGATAGCACATCGCAGATACTTAGTAATTTGTGCTGCCTAATGCCCACTGCCTACAGTCATGGAACTAGTACATGTTGAGAAATAATTCAAAGTAAACAAATAAAAGCCCTTGGTATAGCCCTTCTGCCTCCTGACTTATTATTTTTTTTTTTTGCATTTTTTGGGTCACACCCGGCATTGCTCAGGGGTTTCTCCTGACTCTGCACTCAGGAATTATGCCTGGCGGTGCTCGGGGACCATGGGATGCTGGGGATTGAACCCAGGCTGGCATGGGCCGGCTGTGTGCAAGGCAAATGCCCTACCCACTAGGCTATCGCTCTGGCCCCTGCCTCCTGACTTTTAAAAGAGCAATGTAACAGCTAATGTCAGCAATTGTATTTTTCCAGGTGTGTGGCAGTGAGGGAATGCAGATATGTGGAAAGTTAGTCTCAGGAGCCCAGGGAAATTTTTTGAAATCAATGCTTAAGGCAAAGTCATAAGCAGTCCAGGTATGAGGAATGCCAGAGAATTGGCACTGCAGGAAAAACAAGGCGTGAGAACATAGGCAAGAGTTTGATGACTAGGTTCAAACAAATCATGAGGTCAAGCTCAGTCCTGGGCTGCTAGTCACCAAGTCAGCAGAGATGGTAGGTGATGGATTAAGACCTCCTTTTTGAAGAGAGAAAAAAAGGAAAGGAAAGGGAAGGAAGGAAGGAAGGAAGGAAGGAAGGAAGGAAGGAAGGAAGGAAGGAAGGAAGGAAGGAAGGAAGGAAGGAAGGAAGGAAGGAAGGAAGGAAGGAGGGAGGGAGGAAGGAGGGGAGGGAGGGAAGGAAGGAGGGAGGGAAGGAAGGAAGGAGGGAGGGAGGGAAGGAAGGAAGGAAGGAAGGAAGGAAGGAAGGAAGGAAGGAAGGAAGGAAGGAAGGAAAAGAGGGAGGGAGGAAGGGGGAGGGAGGAAGGAAGGAAGGCCAGACACTGCTGGAGTCAATCCTGGGTACAGCATGTCTAGTCTGTTGATGTTAATTTTTTTTTTTTTTGCTTTTTGGGTCACACCCGGTGATGCTCAGGGGTTACTCCTGGCTCTGCACTCAGGAATTACTCCTGGCAGTGCTCAGGGGACCATAAGGGATACCAGGGATGGAACCTGGGCCGGCATGGGCCAGCTGTGTGCAAGGCAACGCCCTACCCGCTGGGCTATCGCTCCGGCCCCAGTTGATGTTAATTTTTAACTCAGCTTCAGTGCAGCTTATCACAGACTCAGTGGGGTCCCAATATAATTGTTTTAATTTTCTTTTCCAGGGCCAAAGAGATAGTACACTGGGTAAGGCATTTGCCTTACACGCCGTCAACCCAGGTTCAATCTTCAGCATCCCATATGGTCCCCCAAGCACACTAGGAGTAATTCCTGAGTCCAGAGCCAGGAGTAAACCGTGAGCATTGCCAGGTGTGGTCCCCAAACCAAAATACATAAATAAGTAAATTTTCTTTTCCCTTAGACTTCAAATAAATAGAGAAACAAGACAACCAGTAAATGGGATTAAAGCACCACCTTGGTAAAAACCAAGCTGAGGTGCCAGGGCCATAGCTCAAAGGACTACAGTAAATGCTTTGCATGGGATGCACAGCTGGTGTGGCCCAACAACAAAAAACAAAGTTATTATCAGGGCTAAATATTTCATACTATGTAATATATTTCATGGGGATTGTCATATTGTGATGATCATTTTGCAATATGTATATTGAAACTGTATGCTGCATGCCTGGGACTAGTAAGATATATACACATTAAAAGTACATTACAATAGTTCATTGCATACCTTATTATATTGTATATAGCATAGTGTTATATGTCAATAATGCCTCAGTAACCAAAAGCTATTGAAGTAAACCAGCAAATGCAGGGGAAAGAGAAGGGATGAATATCCTTTAAACTGGTGCTGCGTTCTGGTGGCAGTGAGCTCTGTGTTGTTCTGTAGATAGCTCAGCACAGCATCTGCTTCCTACCCAGGGCTGTGAATTCAACTGCTAGAGGACGAAGGCGAAGGCCCAGCCCCCACTGCCCCTCCCCAGGGGAGGGGTTTCAGCCAAGGGCCTGAATCTGTAGTCCTGAGCTTAGGAGTCTGATACTTTGCCTTGTTTTTTGTACACCCAGGCTTGTGGCTCTCAGTCACTGCTACCTGCCCATCCCTGGATCACAGTGAGAGCTTGATTAATGCCTGTTTGTTGATGATTTCATAAATAGTGTCCCTGTGAGGGTAGATCTAAACTGAACAATCTTTGCTCACTGAGAACACAATTAAACTAACACATTCTGAGGCATTCAGAAGAATTTATTTATCAGTTGAGCCATAGTTTACCAAGCACTGGCTGTGGCTGGAATGAGCCACACCTTCTGCATCAGAGCTTCCTCTCCATTGTTGTTGAACTTTAATCTAGCTTGGATGAATTTAAGGTGCCTTAAAGCCCTCTTCTATGTTTTGACCACATAGGTTTATACATACACAAAGGTAAAGCATCCTTTAATTTACCCATTTTTTTAAATTTAGAAAGTTGAAAGATCTGATAATAGTATCGGTAAATGATCACTTACAAAATGTGGAAAATTGTTAAGTAGAAAATGAAAAGCCAATCATAACACTAATGTCTACTGAAAAATTAGCAGACTGTCTTTGAGTCTCTGCTCTTACTTTTTTTCATTATTGTCAAGTGCTGTTCAAAAGACTCAGGAGAGAACTTACCCGAACAGCTGTACAGAGCAGGACTTTTGGGGACTGCTATTATGCAGGCCTGCCTTGTCCCCTGTGCCAGTAATTGGAGAGTATGTATCAGGAATGAACTGAAGACAGATTACTAAGAGCTTCAGGGTTTGGACCTATTTCTAGCTCATTTGCTCAAATCACCTTGCACACATTGCCTGTGACCTCAATTAGGGATTCTGAGGAGCCTGGCAGTATTATAGCACCTCACAATTACTGTCCTTATCAAGAGCAAATATAGTATCTCCAGTATAACCCGACAGTCAGATGTTGTATGGCCTATGACCACCCCTCCCAGATGATGAGAGGGCCAATTTGGAAACATGCATATAGACTCTGTTCTAGGTAGAGAACACTCCCTGTAATTCATTTAATCCCATAAATAATTATCTCTATTTAACAGACAGGGAGACGGAGCCTCAACACAGTAAATAAGCGGTCCACACTTAATAATGAGTGATATGGGTCATAGAGATTGTTCAAAAGTTTAGAGTGCAAGTCTGGCATTATAAGACTCAGAGTTTGATCCCTGATACGACCACGTTCCCCTCAGTACCATCAGGTGTATATCCCTGGTCCCACAGCACTGCTGGGCTCAAGCAATATTACAGTACTGGCACAATCATCCAACTATCAGACACACACCGAGCACAGCTGGGAGTGAACCCTAGATGCCCAAGAACTTCTAGGAAGAACCCCAAAATAGAGCAGTTAGTTGGCTCAAGTTTGAACCAAAACATCCTAGGCTCTGGGGCTTTGTTCGGCTTTTTGTACAACCAATTTCCCATTAGCAGCAAGCATCAAAGACAAGAAGCAAAAACAAAGGAAGTTGTTGGCAGGACTTAAATGTTCAGAACTCGCAGTGCTGAGTACAGAGGCTCTGAAGGGGACTGCGGAAACCTCACATTAATTGGTATCATCACAGGGCGAGATTACTACTTAATAGAGGAACTACACACTGGAGACATGGCCTCAATACAGGCAGAATTTCAAACTATGTCTTATCACCTTCCAGAGATACCATGAATATATAACTCCTCACCATCACCTTTGATGACTTTCAATAAATTATTCCACACATGGGTCACAGGAAGATGGACAAAACCTATTCCAGAGTCCCAGGTCACGATTCCTCTCTGGACTCAGCTCCAGGGAGAAAAGTCAACATGTGATAGGATCAAAGGATTGATATTTCCAAGCTTAGTTTGTACACATGACAGAAATGTGGCAGATTTTATAGAAACATTAAGGGTTGGGGCAAAAGAAACTTCAGGCCAAAGAGCCTGTAACTATCTAACAAGGGAAGCTTTGCTAAGTGACAACATGAGTGCCTCCAGAAGATTTCTCTGTCCTCAGTGTGGCTAAGATCCTGGCCTCCCTGTTTCACATTTGCCTCTTCTCTGAACACTGACGTGAACTTAAGATGGGTGACTTCAGGGCCAATGACAGTTTGATCCGTGAGAGAGGCTATATGGCCATGAAAGAGGGACATGAATCATTAATTCAGACACTCAAGTTCAAACTCAGCATCCACTTGCTGAGCTTCACCAGTCTCCAAAAAGACCTGATGTTTTTGTGGAATTGACAGATAAACATGAAAAAACTAAGACTAGAAAACTAAAATGTGAAATTACCAATTGTGGGGAATGAATGGGGATTACGAGGAATGATAACAGGAAGAATACAGAACTTTGCAATATGGAATAAAAATGTTAACATTCATGTTTTCAAACAGTTCTTTGTTGCACCTGGAAGTGATCCAGGAGGCCTTGCCAAGAGATGAGGAGGCAGGAACTGAGGTAGTCGTTATAGAACAGGGTGGGGAGGGGTGTGGTGATGTGACTGGATGGAAATATTGGTCATAGAATCTACAGGACTTGGTGGGACTGGAGAGGTGAATGCTTGAAAAAAGAGATAAGTAATAGGGAGATAACTCTTATATCTGGACTGGACAGAAACATCTGGAACAGCTCGTGTAATAATATACAGATTCCAAAACTATGGGACTTTCAAAATCTTGTTTAATAAGCTAGTTAAATAGAAAGTACAAGGGGCAGTAAAGTCATTGCTACCGAGACTGAGGAGAAAGTCAGCTTTAAATGTGGCACCTCTATCTCTTTTCTGCTTTTTCCCTCAGTACCATGCCTCTTGGGATCCCAGAACTCTCATATTGTCTCTACCATGCCTTATCAGCATCATCGATAAGAAAAATATGGACAAAAAGATGGGAAGACAAATTTTCAAAACCAAGTATGGAGGGTAAAGTTGTTAAAACAAAAACCCTTAAAAAATGATCAACTCCATCAGTTACTAAAGAAATATGAAATAAAACCATAAGATACTGCCCAAAACCCCTCAAATGGCTAACCTGAAAAAAGACCAACAAGCACACATGTTAGGCAAAGGTATAAAGTGTTTCTAGAGCGATTAATTTAATCTCTTATAAATTACTGATAGGAATTTAACTCGATATAACCAATATGAGGGAAATGGACTCCAAGGTATTTATTCAGTCACAACATGGGTATATTTGTACTCAAGAAACGTACAAAGATTTTTCAGAGCCAATATCTATAAATAGTTAAAAAAAAAACCTTCAAAGGTCCATCCACAAAAAAAAGGATAAGGTACGATATTGATGCAACTCGAATGCCATAGAGAAATGAAGTTGAAAAACATGTGCTTGGCGTAACAATGGGGTTATGCTCATAACCATGAAGACAAAAACCAAATGCAAAAATAATAGATACTCTGTGATTTCATTTTATACACAAGCAAAACTAACCGATGGTGATACATCACACTAGCAGGTGCCTGTGTGGAGGGGATGATGGTGACTAAGCCAGCAGCCAAAGGTTCCTGTCTTTCATCTGACTGCTGGGCTCCACAAGTGACCATGGTTCACAAAAACTCACCAATCTTTATGATTTTTCTGTACTTACATGCTTATAGAGTATATTCATAAATAGGAGAAACATTGCCCTGTGATGACTTCTATGCTTTCACTTTTATGAAAGCAACACAGAACCATAATCATAGTCAAGGAAAATCAAGGTCATAGACAATCAGTGCCAAGCAATAGGTAAAAACAGTGAGCTTGAAAATAAATAGAAGCAGATAAAATAAATAGGTCGAGATCACTGCATTGCCAAAAGTCAACTTTCTGAGACTTCTTCACATTTGGGGGTTGAAATATTATTACATTATTAGTTTTCCACCTTTTGGGGCCACAGTATTTAACTGTGGTTTGGGGATTCGAAAGGTCATTATTTTTTCCCTTCAAGTTGTCTTTTGTCCACACCCCATCCACCCACAAGGTTGTATGCTGTACATAATGGGAACACAAACAATGACAGTGATTCCCATAACCACCCACAAAATGAATCTGATTATTTTGCCATCACACCTGGTCTGTGTGTACTTTCTCTTTCGTCAAAAATCCCAGAAAGGAGCCCCAGGAAGTTTCTGGGGACTGTCCTGGTCATCAAAGATATGTGCCATGTAATGACAAAGTCCCAAGCATTGGGATTTATCATTTATGTACCCTGACAAGTAATTCAACTTTTTTCCTGAGTTAGGGGTCTTATTCCAGAAGTGCTGCTTAGGAAATTGATAGTGCTGGGGATTGACCTGGGGCTCCCTGCATGTTTCATACTTTCTGCCACATGAACTGAAGGAACTTCTAACTGAATTGAGGGACAAACTTAGAGTTAAACACAACAGGGAAACAAAGAGAGACTTCAACATGTTGGGCTTAGAATTAAACGAAACAGGGCCATAGAGAGACGTCGATAGGATGTGCATATTTTCTGCATGTAGGAGGTCCTGGGTTTGTTCCCTGGCACCAATGGGCCCCCAACACTACCAGGATGACTTCTAAGCACTTGGCATGAAGAAACTCTTGGGCTTGCTAAGCATGGGTCAACTTCCCAGCCCTCAAGGGAAAAATAGTTTAAACAAAAAAAGTTTGCAGTTGACAGGAAAAGTGCCTGCTGTAAAATGTAAAAGTTGCCCTTTGGGGCTGGAGCTATGGAAAGCCCAGCAGGTAGGGCTTTTGCATGCGGCTGGCCCATGCCTGCCGGATCCGATCCCGGCGCTTCCCATATGTGCCCCGAGCACTGCCAGGAGTAATTCCTGAGTGCAAAGCCAGGAGAGAAACCCCTGAGCATTGCCAGGTGTGACCCAAAAAGAAAAAAAAAAGTTGTCCTTAACTATGACAGTTGAAACATCACAGGTTTGTTTTTTGTTTGTTTGTTTGTTTGTTTTAAATCCTGCAATTCTGCCTATTGCATTTATTTACTTTTATTGGTTTAGGGGCCATACTTGATGATGCTCAAGGTTTATCCCTTGGTCTGTGCTCAGGGATCACACCTGGCAGTGCTCGGGCACTATTTGGGGTGACAAAGACTGAATCCAGGTTGGCTGCTTCAAAGGGAAATGTCCAACCCACAATTCTATTACTTCAGCACAGTTCCGTTTATTTTGTTTATTTTATTTTATTTTTAATTGAATCACAGTAAGATACAGTTTCAAACCTACACATGATCAGGTTTCAGTCATGCAGTATTCCAATACCCATCCTTCCACCAGTGCACCAACCACCAAGGTCCCAGTTTCTCTGCCGCCCCTCTCACCCCCAGCCCGTCTCCATAGCAAGCACAATAAATATTCTCTATTTCTTTCATAATTGAATGAAGACAAAAGGTCAGGCCTTTTGAACTTGTCTCATAAACTGGAATTTTCAGAAAATTCTTAAAAAATCCCAAATCCTGTCATTTCAAAAAGAGATGGAGACCTGTATTGGAACCTAAAATTAAAATTTGTGGTACTAACACCTTTTCTGGCACACATTATAAAATTAAAAATAAAAATAACTGCCAGTTAATAATTTAAAGAGAAAACTATCTAGAAAGAGTCATAAAATAATTTTTATTTCAGGTAGTTTTATATTTTAATTCAGTAAAACAACTAAACTACTTTTAGTGACAATACATAATTACTGAAAAAGAGTAACTTCAATCACAATTGTCTATATAAAGATTTGTTGGTAACTGGTTATGTAATAATATAAAAATATTTGTCAGGGTCATAGAGATGATGCAAAAGGTAAAATACTTGCCTTGAATATGGTCACTCCTTGTTCAATCCCCTGTCACCACCAGGAATGATCCCTGAGCACAGAAGCAGGAGTAAACCCTGAGCACTGTCAAGTGTGGCCCAAAATTTAAAACAGATAGACAGACAGACAGACAGACAGACAGACAGACAGATAGACAGACAGACAGATAGATAGACAGATAGACAGATAGATAGAGAGAGATACAGAGAGATAGAGAGAGATAGAGATAGATAGATAGATAGATAGATAGATAGATAGATAGATAGATAGATAGATAGATAGATAGATAGATAGATAGATAGATAGATAGATAGATAGATAGATAGATAGATAGATAGATAGATAGATAGATAGATAGATAGATAGATAGATAGATAGATAGAGAAAGAGAGGGAGATTGACATAGATATAGATATGACACACAGGAATTGAGCTTCCATATGATACAAAAATTCCACTTCTTGGCATTTACCCTAAAAGCCCCCAAAAAATCTATTCAGAAAAGACACTTGCCTTCCTATGATCTTTGCAGCACTATGCACAGTAGCCAAAATCTGGAAACAACCCAGGTGTCCAAGAACAGATGACTGATAAAGAAACTATGGTATATATACACAATAGAATACTACTGGGCTATAAACAGCTATAAGCAAAAGCAACATCATGCAATTTGCTGCTCCCTGGATGGGTCTAGAGATTATCATGCTGAGTGAAGCTGGGCAGTAGAGACAGATACAGAATGATCCCCCTCAGGTCTAGGATATCAGAAACATTAGGAAACAATAAATGCCCCAAAGCAACGGAAACTGAGAAGCTGAGGTTAGGAGCAGGAGAGATGGATGCAGGAGGGCAGGAGGGCACTAAAGCCTGGGGAGGGAAGCTCACCCTTGGGGGAGGGTGTGGTGCTGGAATCGCTTATACACTAAAACCCTTCCATAATCATTCTGTAAATCACAGTGCCAATATAAAAATAATTTTAATGCTTAAAAGAACTTTTATCTTTTAAAATGACACAATAAAATATTAATTTTATAATTAAAGTTCTTTTGAAAGAATGGCACATGCATGTGCAACAGATTTTTTAATGCTTTTCACATCTGGGAAGGAATTTAAATGTAGATTTAAAACTAACTCCTCCCCCTTATCATTGTTTTCATCCTTTTAACTTTTGATTTGGGGCCATTTTTGTAAAACGTTGCTGGACATCAGCATGTAGTCTAAAGACAGAATGCATACCCATTTTCAAGTGATTATATGTTAATATAATCAAGGTTTTTAGGTTTTTAGGCACTTGGTAGAATTTTCTCAGACTGAAAATGTGGTGTGTCCAAATCTCCTAATGAACTGGAGCCTAGAGTCTGACCTCTGCTTAGGTGTGTGACCCCAGAGAAATCATCTAACTACTCAGAACTCTCTTCCTGGGGCCAGAGCTATAGTGTAGCTTTGCATGTATCCGACATAGATTTAATCCCTGGTATCCCATTTGGTCCCCTGAGCCCACCATGAGTGATCCTTAAGCACAGTCAATATGCCAAAAAAAATCCAGGGGAAAGCTTCCTTCAGAGCTCTGGGCCTTCAGAGCCCCCTCTCTCCACTTCTCTGGCTTAGGACATGAGCTGAAAGGCTGGCCAAGAGAACTCCACACAGCTAGTGCAGCTGGTCACAGGCTCTATGCTGGTTCGCTCAACCTTCTATAAACAAATACCAAGACTGAATTAAATAACAGAACTTTGTTTTCTCACACTTACAGAGACTAGAAATTCCATTTCCAAGTGTCAGCAAGAAAGTGTCATAGATCATACCTTGATTACCCTAATGACCTCATTTTACCTGAACTATTTTTAAGGCCTAATCATATATATATATATATATATATATATATATATATATATATTTAAAACTAACTAATATATAACTAATTTATATATTAATATATATAAATTGTATATATATTATATATAATATATATATTCTTTTTGGGTCATACCTGATGATGCTCAGGGGTTACTCTTGGCTCTGCACTCAGGAATTGCTCCTGGCTGTGCAGGAGACCATATGGGATGCCTGAGATTAAACCAGGGTCAGCTGCATGCAAGGCATACACCCTATCCATGTACTATCACTCCAGTCCCTAATGGCCTCATCTTCTAACATAATCAATTTCTGAGTTATTGGGTGTTGGGACTTCAACATAAGAATTATGGAAAGACACAACTTGGCTGACAGAATGTTTCTGTCAAAACTATGAACATTTTATCCAACCAAAACAAGACTACACAATCCGAAAAGAGTTTGGCAGCACCTGAAGATTCCCCAAACAGAGGAGGGGCTCCAGTCCCCTTATACCCCTTCCACTGGGGTACTGCTTAAAGGATCCCTCTGTGTGGGAATGTTTCACACACTAGCTAACAAGCAAACTATTCATGCTCTCACGCCAGACCTCAGCTCAGAAATCAATTTTAGCAACATCCTATTAAAGAAAGATTGTTTATGCAATTATTTAAGTGTCTTTCTGCCCTTATTATGTCAAATAAGTGTATATAAAAGGGGAAAGTGACAGGCTAGACCTAGTGATTAGAAATAATTAAGTCTCATTACTTTACTACAACAGAAATAAAAATGGGAATTATCCTGTGGGCTGAATTCAGGGATTCTCTCAATTGACAGTTCATTGAACTTAACTTGATTTGTCTGCCTTATGAGAGGGAAAGAAAAATCTCAGGAGTGCAGACTTAGTTCCCAAACCAGATGATCAAAGGCTAAGCCTAAAAGATAACACAGAACTGGGGATATGAAGGTATGTTTGACTCTCAGAGAATGGAGTGTCCCTTGCAACATCCAAGTATCTTGTTTTTGTTGAGGGACACACAGGCAGAGCTCAGGGCTTACTCCTTGCTCTGTGCTCAGGCATCATTCCTGGCAGGATTTGGAGGACCATTCGATTAAACCTGGGTTGGCCACATGCAAGACAATCACCTGATACACTCTACTGTCTCTCTTGGCCAGCTCCCAAGTACCTTGTCCAGCCTTCAGACAGTTAACATGTGCACAGCTTTTAAGGAACCGCCTATAGGAAATATTCTATGTGACAGAATAGAATTATGTGTTTCTTGAAACAGAAGAAATCTCTACAGGCAAGTGGAGAACTACATGATACAGTTATTTGCTGACAGCGTTTAAGTAAGTTATATTAAACAAACAACTCCAGTGAGCACAATTTAACAAGTCCCTGGACACATCATTGAAGCTTACTTTCTGCAGCCAACCTGAGTCTCATTACCCCTCCTGGACTCCCCATCCCCAGACAGCCACACCCCCTGACTTTGGCTTTTATGTGTCTTAAATATATCTTTTCCTACATATGCGATTACATAAAACTAAAAAGCTTCTGTACCTCAAAAGAAATGATGAACAAGATACAAAGATAGCTCACAGAGTGGTAAAGAATATTCACCCAATGCCCATTAGATAAGGGGTTAATATCCAGGATATATCAGGCACTGGTATAACTTTACAAGAAGAAAACAGCAACCCCATCAAAAATGGGGAGAAAAAATGAACATAAAATTCTCAAAGAAGAAATTTGAATGGCCAAGAGGCATATCACTTGTATCACTTGTCTTCCTGATGATCATTGATTTGCACCAGTAACATCTCCATACATTCTTGGTCGGGGAACGCCGCCAGGGTCCCCGACAGTACCGGGAAGTGAGTTCCCTTCTACCTCTGAAGCCGGCGGGAATGGATGAAGACTCAGGAATCCGATGCAGTTTTAAAAGGCTTTGCTTTCACAGGTTCAGGCATACAAATCAGCAATAGGAAAAACCCTGTGCTTAGAATTTCTGGCTAGAACCCCAGCCACATGTAGGCCAAGATGGCAGCCACCATGTGTTAAGGCCCTGTAAAGAGGAGACAAAGACAAGACTCCCAGGAAGAGTGCAAGCCCCAAGAGAGCCCAAAAAGAGAGAGCGAGAGAGAGGAAGCAGGCTGGTTTTATACCCCTGCAACTCAGACCTCCCACTATTATGGGAAGCAGAAGGGTCAAATGCCCTTAGGTAAGTTCTCCCAGTACCTCACCTAGGCCCTATTACATGCTAATGTTTTGATCCAAGATCTGCATGGAAATGCCTTTATAGGGTAGAGAAGGGGGCTTCTGAGATGGCATGTCCCTGTACCAAAGACTAATACTAATGCCCGTTAAATATTTCTCCAAGACTTCACAAGAGTCTCGTCTACTTCATGGTAGTTTTGTATTTTAGTTGCCTTTGAGTTATCAGGGAGCCATGCTTGCTTGCTTGGAGGCAAACAGCATTTCTCTCTGGTCTAATTACTTAGAGATCCAAAGTGGCCAGGCAAATATGCTGGTAAGATCTAGCTAGTCCCACGATGATTGTGGTAGCTTGAGAGAATATTTATACCAGCCAGTACAGAATACATGGTCAGATAAACCGCCACATTTAAACTACCCCCTATCTACAAAGTGATCTGCAGGAGGCAATCCAGGGCAGATGCAGAGGCTTTTAGGCTTTTAGGTGTCCTGCAACACATTCTGTCACATGCTAGTGTAGCCCAAGGGCACCTGCTCGCCTCCAGGAACGTAAAGAGCTCTAAACCATTCCATCAGGTCATGAGGTCTATAATTGTTACCAGTATTTGGCATATCAAATACGACATGGGTAGCTTGCCAGGCTCTGCCATGAGGGTGGGATACTCTTGTAGTCACCTCTAATCTTGTGCATTTATTGATGAACTATGTGGCAGCTAGCCAGGGTTGTGATCAGCTCTTCTTCTGGGTGGAGCTCTGACGAGTGGGGAGTCCAGATGTGGAAAATGGCAGCCCTCATGGTGTGGGGGTTCCTCTGGTTTCTTGCGAGGCTCTGCTGGGGTGGCAGGCCAGGGCTAGAACCCACCTTCCCTCCCAGGTGCCTCATGATCAGGTGGGCACAGGGAGAGCCGGTAGCAGCTCTGCCCCATGTATGTGAGTCTCTGGATGGATCTTGGAATCCAGATTCCAAGTCATTGGAGGAAAATAAAAATGGAATTGCACTGAGAATTCTCTGATTAAGAAAATGTACCAAGTAAGGTAGAAAGTATGCAATATATTTCATGAAGATTTCCATCAGAAATGGTCAAATTTAAAAGATTTTAGTCCTTGAAGGTGTAAGATATATATATATATATATATATATATATATATATATAAAATAACATCTAAATGTATATATTGCAAGCCAAAGTGAAAGAGAAGGGAGAGAGAAAAAGAGAAAGAGAGAGAGAGAAGGCAAAGTACCTGCCATAGAGGCAGCTGGGGGGAGACAGGAGGGAATCATGGGACATTGGTGGTGGGAAATGTGCACTGGGAGGGATGGGTGCTGGAACACTGTATGACTGAAACCTAATCAAGAACAGTTTTGTAACTGTAACTGTATATCTCAAGGTAGTATAATACAATTAAATATATATATACACATTTATATATATTTTTCCTTTCCTCCCCTACTTTCCTTGCTCGGATATTCATCATCTCTTGCTTAAAAGACCCCAAATTCTCATGAGGTACTTCCTTGGGTGTCTGCACCTCCAACTGTCCAGTTCTTCAGCAGCAGATAATTCGAGGATATAATCAACAGGTCTTTATTGAGCCCCCTACTGTGCATTAGCCAGTGAAGTTTCAACCAGAGTAGGTTCACATACGGAGATGGGAGTCTAGTGGAATTGATAAAGAATAGCTACAAGCAAATAATTATAGGTAACCGGAACCATGCGTGCTTTGGTTGGTAAGAGCACAAGTACTGGGACCATGGGAATAGTAGAGGGTTTGGGGTACAAGCAAGTATGCATGGTTCAACTGAGGCTCCATCCCTGGGATGACCTGGCCCTGAGTGTAACCAAGAGATCCCCAGCAAGCAGCATTGCCTTCTCTTGATCCTCACTCTGGACCTGCAGCCCAGCTAACTGAGAACCACTAGGAGTGAGCGTGGGAAACTCTGAGTACCATTTGGGATCCCGAACCCAAAGACCAATGCAAGCACTACAAGAGTAGACAACTAGCACCAAAAAATGAAAACAAATGGCTTTAAAACATGTTCATGCTATGCACATACTTTCTTAGGATGAGCCAAAAGAGAGAGGCAGGAAGAGGGATGAGCACATTCAAAGTGAGGTTAAGATATTTATGAGCATCTGAACTCAGACAGCGAAAAGGAACTGCAGCAGCTGAGAGATGACTCAAAGGGCTGGACAAATGCTTTTTACATAGGAGGCTGGGTTTGATTCCCAGCACTGCATGGAACCCTGAGCAGTGAGCCCAAGAGTGTTGCCAGGTGTGCCCCAAATAAAGGACAAGTGGATTTGTGAATCCAGACTGAATCTGAGATGGAGGTTGAAAATTAGGTGCAAGGGGGTGGGGGTGGGATCCAGGGAGGGAATGTCACTTTTTAAAACATGGAATTGGATAGAGCACCAAAGACAGGAAGAAGGAAAGGGAGTGAAACATGTTTTTAGAGATCCAGAGATCCGGTTTTTTAGAGATCAAGTACCAGAAAAATAAGGACCAGAGAGATAGTACAGCAAGTCATAAGCCTGTCTTACACATGGTCAATGTGAGTCTAATCCCTGGCACCCCAATGGTCCCCTGAGCCCTGCATGGAGTGATCTCTGAGCATAGAGCTAGGAGTAAACCCTGAGCACCACCAGGTGTGGTCCAAAAAACAAACAGAAAGAGTAAAAATAGTAGGTAGAAAATGAGCAGTGGTTGAGGCCAGAAGAAAAGCAGAAGGCTGAGAAATAACTGAGCAACCAGGAAAAGAAGTGGGAACAGTGACCCTTTTCAACAGACCAGGGAAAATTAGGTTTCCACATGCAAGTGGAAATAGGTTTCCACATTCAGTAGAAATGAACCTTTGCCTAAAAGCAGAGAGCAAGGACAGCAAGGAGAGGGAGCCGGTAAAGATACAGGATGTTGCAACAGGACATGAAGCGTGAAGGGGCAATATGAAAGGAACTTCCTAGGAAACCTCCTTAACAGAGGTTCTGGGATGTTGGGGACCTTTTCTCTTACGTGGGAAATGAGCCCTTTAACAGACGTGTGGTCTTTTCTGCAGCAAGGCTTAGTTATTCAGGGGCAGGGAGTAACCTGCATTAGTCATGGTTTTTTTTGGGAGGAGGGGTTTTGTTTGTTTTGTTTTTTTAAGGGAAGGACCATATAGAGAAGCAAGAGGTTTGAAGGGCTTCTCATGGGAACAGTTCTGTTGTTGGGTCATTGAATGTTCCCTTCACAGAGGCCTGGGAGAGGGTTAGATCATAAAGGAGCAGCTGTAGCATGGTCTGGACATGCCTGGGTGAGAATCCTAAACAAGCCAGCTGCAGACCCGGGACACAGCAGACTTGAAATCTAGTTTCGGGAGGGGAGCGGTCATTGCCGATAACTTTCTGAGTTAAGTGTCCTTGTCAGAAAGAGAGAAAGTCTTGGAACCAATTGAGGAGATCAGGGAAGAGGCCCAGATTTTTGTTTGTTTGTTTGTTTGTTTGTTTGTTTTTGGGGTCATACCTGGCGATGCTCAGGGGTTACTTCTGGCTCTTCACTCAGGAATTACTCCTGGAAGTACTCGGGGGACCATATGGGATGCCAGGAATTAAACCCGGGTCGGCCACATGCAAGGCAAATGTCCTACCCGCTGTGCTATAGCTCCAGCCCAAGAGGCCCAGATACTGACTGGATCACCAGCATGGATGTGTAGCCACAAGAAGAATAAGAAAACAAGTGAAACAGAGGGCAATAAGCAGGGTGGGGAGTAGGGAAAGATATAAAGTGAAGGACAACTCAGCGTGTACAAAGGCCCTGAGGTATGTGAGAAGGGGTCACTGTGAGAAATGGAAGAAGCTAAGGATGGAGAACAGAGTAGCAGGAAGGAGATGAGACTGGAGTAGAATGAGGGGTCACTGTGGGGAAGTTTGGCATGTATGCTAGTGAGTTCCTATTCTATCATCAGAGAAAGTATTAAGCAATTTCAAATAAAGAGAACCAAAGTAATCTATATGGGGCTAGTATGTATATGCGTGTTTTCAGAGTCAGGCATCAATCTCATAAGAGAGGCATAAATCCTACCACTGAGCCACAATACAGTTGAGATTCATATATTTTTTTTAAAAAATCACCCTGATGAATAAAGTGAGATAAAGCCAGATGATGAAATATTCAGCACTAACAAGAAATGAGCTGTCAATCATGGAGAGTCAGGTAAACGGTTCAATGACAAATTTCTAAGTGTCAAATTTCTAAATGTCAAGCCAACCTGAAAAGGCTATTACAGTCTGTGTCACTTAACAATGTTTTGTTGTTGAAACTACACCTAGCAGTGCTTTTCAAACACTGACCTTGGACCAGTGCTGGTCAGCAGATATGAAAGAGGGCAAATCCCATGAACATACAGGAGAGTGGTCCTGGTGGGAAATGCCTGGATGTGCCATTGGTTCTGAGATCCAGGTCTAACCGCACACCGTGACCTTCCCACAATGATGACATCACCCAGCACGGCAGCACTTCTCAGCATGAACCTGGAATATGACTACATCTCATCCATGTACCTGACACATGACTACATCTCATCCATGTACCTGACACATGACTACATCTCATCCATATACCTGACACATGACTACATCTCATCCCATGTACCTAGCACATGACTACATCTCATCCCATGTACATAGCACATGACTACATCTCATCCATGTACCTGACACATGACTACATCTCATCCCATGTACCTGACACATGACTACATCTCATCCTATGTACCTAGCACATGACTACATCTCATCCCATGTACCTGACACATGACTACATCTCATCCATGTACCTGACACATGACTACATCTCATCCATGTACCTGACACATGACTACATCTCATCCCATATACCTGACACATGACTACATCTCATCCCATGTACCTGACACATGACTACATCTCATCCCATGTACCTGACACATGACTACATCTCATCCCATGTACCTGACACATGACTACATCTCATCCCATGTACCTGACACATGACTACATCTCATCCCATGTACCTGACACATGACTACATCTCATCCCATGTACCTGACACATGACTACATCTCATCCCATATACCTGACACATGACTACATCTCATCCCATGTACCTGACACATGACTACATCTCATCCCATGTACCTGACACATGACTACATCTCATCCCATGTACCTGACACATGACTACATCTCATCCCATGTACCTAGCACAAGACTACATCTCATCCCATGTACCTAGGACATGACTACATCTCATCCCATGTACCTAGCACATGACTACATCTCATCCCAACTATGTGAGAGTCTGAAAAAGGCACAGCGGTAGGAGAAAAATCAGTAACTGCCAAACATTAGTGGGAAACAGAAGAGTCAACAGGACATGGAGGAGATCCAGGTACTAGGGTTAGTCTGTGTCATGCTCTCATGATAGATATATGGGGTCACTCTTTTGTCCAAACCCACCAATACACAACAGCATGAGTGGACCTTAAGGGATCATGATGTGTCACAGTGTGTCTGTCGCTGTCAGATATGCCAGTAAGTTGTGGCAGCAGAGAATAGGGGCTGTGTTTTGTGTGTGTGTGGGGGGGGGGGCTAAGCAGGTGGTACAAGAACCTATTGATACTGTCTGCTCTATTTTGTGCTGATCCTAAAACTGCTCTAGAAATGAGCAGGGCTGTGAAGCAGCAAACCTCGAGCAGGGGCGCCCAGACCAGAGGCTGTGACGGACACCTGCTGAACAGGAAGCACAGAACAGAAGCAAGTCTGGGCTTGGAGAACAGGCATGGCGAGATCAGTTTGGGGGGGTGCAGGGCAGGAGACTGTGAATTCTGTTGCCCAGGACTGAAAGGTGTCCATCGTGCCCAGTGATTTTTCTGTCTAGTCACTAAGCATCAGTTCACAGACTCACACTCAGGCTAACACCAGTGGCCCCAAGAGCTGGTGACTGAGTTTCTAGACTCTGGGGCCAAACTTCCTGGTCTGAATCTTAGCTCTGCCCCTTACCAGCTAGAACAAGTAATTTAACCTTTCTACCTAACTTTCCTCATCCATAAAAAAAAAGTACATAATAAACACCATGAAATTTCACTCCTCTGTGGTAGGCAGAGAAAACAAACAAAAGACTGACTAAAACTATAATAAACTTTTGGAAGAAAAGACCAACCAGTGGTTCCCAGAAGGGAAGGGAGAAGGCTGGGCTATGCAGGCGCAGGTAGGGGATCGATACAGCAGGACAAAAGAGACACAAATGTTGACTTCCAAAGATACACACTTGAACCCTACATAATCATATAATGCGATAATACGCCAATGGGAAAAAAATGGATTTAAAAAGTGGTATACAATCATAGCACCCACCCCATAAAGTAACTGTAGATTAAGTGGGTTAGTATACCTAAGTAATTTAGAAAGTAATGGATCATAAAATCATCTGAGCTCTTCATTCTATAAATTTGACTTTGAAACCCATCTAGCTGATAGATGTATTCACGCACCTACTATGCGTGAATTCAGCACGGATTGAGAAAGTCCCACCCAGGCACTCCAACATAAGTGATACACCAATTTTGTTCTCAGGAAGCTGGTAGTCACGGAGAATCAAAACATGCTGAATCTTAGATTTTCAATCCAATCTGAAGGACAATTTGAGCTAATTAATGGCAGCAAGGAAGGGGCATTATTAAAATATATTTAAGCATCATCACATACAAGACTTCAAATGCTTTTCTTTGAAATGGAAAGGGGTGGGGGGGCAAGGAGCACCAGTCGCAGAGATCCACCTGCACCCAGCTCCCATCCATGCACCAATCCTCATACCACCATATAGGGTCCCCAATAGGTATCACTGTATCTCTGTCTTCCCGTTCATCATCGATTTGCTCAAGCGGGCCCCAGTAACATCTCCATATGTCCTGTCTCATGCTAGTAGAGCCCAAGGGCATCTGCTTGCTCCAGGAACATAAAGAGCCTCAAGCCATTCCATCAGGTCATGGGAATGAGGTCTATAATTGTTACTGGTATTTGGCATATCAAATATGACATGGGTAGCTTGCCAGGCTCTGCCAGCGCAGATAGTATACTCTTGTAGTCATCTCTAAGTCCAGCATTTATTGATGAACTGTGCTGCCACAAGCGGCTGCACAAGCCGGGCTGTGATAGGCTGGTCTGCTGGGTGGATGGCCGAGTGGTCTAAGGTGCCAGACTCAATAGGTACCACAACGAAAAAAATGCGATCTCCAGTACACAGCAATCTATCAGGTGTGGCCCTTGGTCATTACAACAACAACAAACGGGAAAGGAAGGAATCAAAAGGAATAATAAGGATGATAAGGAATAATAATAGAATAGTGTCATTAATAATATAATAATATTAAGAGAATAATATAACATTATAAAATATGTTATAATAATATAATTAGTAATAATAATTATGATGATAATAAGGAATAGTAAGGAACCCAAAAATAAAATAATATAATACTAATTATTATTAAAAGGATAATAAGGAATAATATTAATAAGGAACCAAAACATAGTAATAAGGTAATGGGTAGGGTTCAAGTGGAAGAGCTTGTGCCTGATGTGCTAAAGCCCAGAGTGGGGTTCCCTGCACCATATGAGCCCAAGAGCACAGAGATGTGCCCATATAAATAGTAAATTCCAAAGTTTTGACTTTTTTTGTTTTTGCTTTTTTGGGTCACACCCAGAGATGCTGAGGGATTACTCCTGACTCTGGACTTAGGAATTACTCCTGGCGGAGCTCAGGGATCATATGGGATGCCGGGATTGAATCAGGGCCAGCCGTGTGCAAGGCAAACACCCTCCCGCTGTGCTATCGCTCCAGCCCCAATCCGGAGTATTTTTGCCTTCCCATATCTAGTTCTTCTTTCTCATAAACATCCTTAAACAGCATACTTTAAATCTGTTTTTCTCAGCCCTTTCCATCCACGGCCCCTTCCAACCTGGCTGCGTCCCTAGGACCCCTCTGTCTACGGCAGCCCTAGTCTCGTGCTGGGTCCCCCATGTCCCATTTACAGAATTTTCACCAGTACCGCCCTTGAAATATCCTGGGGGTGGGGGTGCCCAGGGCCTCAGGGCTGCCCGCTGAGAAACGCTGCTCTAAACGCTGCGTTTCACTTCACACGCTTGTGCAACACTGTGCGAGGGGAGTGGGGGGTGGAGAATGAGACCCCGTGTCGGACTCTGAGCCCCCCTTTCCTCCCCGCCGGCCAGCTGCCCAGGGGTCATTTGGGGACTGCAATGACGTTCCGACTTTCCGTGTAGGTTCTCCCCGACTCCTCGTGTGAGCTCCACAAAGGAGGCCTCTTTGTGCCTTGGTTTTCCCTTCTGGAGTGTGGGACTATGGTGGCACCACCCAGAATTGTTCTGTGGCTCCAATGGAGTGAACACGATGTGCTTAAAAGAGCAAGAATCACTCCAGCTCTTACTGTTCACACACGCCCCTCCAACGTTGTTTTTTTTTTTTTTTTTGGGGGCGGTTGGCTTCTTTTCTTTTTTGGGTCACACCCGGCGATGCTCAGGGGGTTTCTCCCTGGCTCTGCACTCAGGAATTACTCCTGGCGGTGCTCGGGGGACCATAATGGGATGCCGGGATCGAACCCAGGGTGTAAGGAAAACACCCTACCCGCTGTGCTATCGCTCCGGCCCCTCCAAAGTTTTCAGTACTTATTATTATGTGCTTACCTACTTTTAAGCCCAAATCAGGTTAAGGGGATTTGATTAAACTTTGAGATGTGTATCATTAGCTAAGGAATTTCTTTTTTCTTTTTTGGATCACACCCAGCGACTCTCAGGGGTTACTCCTGGCTTTTTGCTCAGGAATTACTCCTGGCGGTGCTCAGAGGACCATATGGGATGCCGAGGATCAAACCCCGATGGGCTGTGTGCAGAGCAAACGTCCCACCCGCTGTGCTATTGCTCTGGCCCCTAGTTAAGGAATTTGCCAAAATTTTTTCAAGAGATTTCTCATTCAATCCAGGCTGGAAGGAAAGGACCGAATGTTAGCTCGCGGCTTGAACTCGCCGCCAGAGGGCGTCAAAAACGGGCTTCCGAAAAATTGCAAACGCGGAACAAAAAAAAAGGTCAGTTCTCATAAACCACACTTGGTTCTGTTCTCCTCAGTCCAGGGAGGCACGATTTTTTTTTCCTTTACACTCAAAGGTACTCAAAGGTTAAATTTCAGAACTGTAGGACCCTCTGGTTTGGAGAACTCCCTGTCAAGTGATTATATTTGTTTGCATTTTAAGCCACATGTCGTCCCAAGCCTTTTCCTAAGAGTCAGATTACCACCCAACTTGTAGAACTTGTTGTAAAGGTTTTACTTCCTCAAACACCATGTGCTGGATACACAAACCACCAATAGTGAGTCCAGCCACTCCAGAAGGTGGCCATGTCTCCCCATACCCACCACTCGACAATACAAATATATATATATATATATATATATATATATACATATATAATATATATTTAAATAATACCTTTATAAATAAGTAATAGTTCAGTGATGCTTAGCCTGACTGGACTGGGGTTCTAACTTGGGACTTTGTGCGTGTGTGTTCATGTGTGCACTTCACACTTTTGAGATACCTCAGAAGCCCCTGAAAACTGAGCCTTTAAGATCAGGAACAAGACAAATCATCCATTCTCACCACTGCTATTAAAATTTTGAAATTTCTAGAGAGCAGTTAGGCCAGATTAAAAAAAAATATATATATATATATATAAAGTTCAGATTAAAAAAAGAAGTAAATCTATCTCTGTTTGCATATGACATAATAATAGACATAGAAAATCCATAGTAGGCCCCTGGGATGAACTCAGAGCCACAGCAGAGCCTGGCAAGCTACCCGTGGTGTATTTGATATGCCAAAAACAGTAACAATAATGGACCTCATTCCTAACGAATGGAGATGTTACTGGCACCGCTAGAGCAAATTGATGAACAACGGGAAGACAAGTGACAAGTGACAATATAAACATATTTAAAGAATACATTTATAAATGAAAATATAAATAGATTTAAAGAACATATTTATATATATATATAGATATATATATATTTAAGGTCCTTATGGTGCTTCTTACATGTATCTAATTATTTCATTTTCTGGAAAAGTCACTTTTCAAAACTGTCCTCATTGATAAAGAACCTGCCATAGAGGCAGGCTCGGGAAGAGGGAGGGAATCGGGGACATTGGTGGTGGAAAATCAGCACTGGTGGAGGGATGGGTGCTGGAACACTGTATGGCGAAACCCAAACATGAACATTTTTGTAATTCTTTTATCTCATGGTGGTATAATAAAATATATTAAAAAATAAAAATAAAGGTTTGGAAGAATAAAAAAAATCAGGAACACACACAAAAAAAACTGTCCTCATTATTTATACACATCCCTCCAAAGTTTTTTTGTACTTATTTATAACCAGCCTGCCAAAAGTATTCTTTGTCCTTTCTCATAGTTTATTTAATTAATCCACTTAACATCAATTTGTTTGAGGGCTGTAGTGATAGTATAGCTGGTAGGGCATTTGTCAACCCAAGTTTGGTCCCCACATACCAGAGCCAGGAGTAACCCCTGAGTATCATAGAGTGTGACTCCCTCACCCCCAAAAAATCTATTTGTTTCACATAGACCACTATTTTTAGCACTGGAAGTTCCGTAATGACAATACAGATCAATTTGTTTCCTTTCATCATAAATACATGATGAGTTGTCATTTATTTATTTATTTATTTATTTGCTTTTTTTGGTCACACCGGAGATGCTCAGGGGGTTACTCCTGGCTCTGCACTCAGGAATTACTCCTGGCGGTGCTCGGGGGACCATATGGGATGCTGGGGATTGAACCCGGGCCTGCACAGGCCGGCCACGTGCAAGGCAGACGCCCTACCCGCTGGGCTATCGCTCCGGCCCCGAAGTTGTCATTTTAAAAAGTTAACTCTTTTACAAAGAATTTTGTGTATTGTTTTGGAGGAAATGATTTTAGGAAAATGGAACTGTTGTACTCCTCAATGGCAGAGAAATTTTAAAAAAATAGTAGTGAAAAACCTGTTCATTTTACTCTGTTAGGGTTTACTTGCCCAGTTTCTCCTGCTTCAGCGCCCCTGATTTTCCCTGAGTGTGATGTCTGCAACCCCCACCCACACCTACAGTCGCCTCAAGCAAGCGTATGAGTACACAACCAAGTGCCCCCCCCCACCACCATTGTAATGACACTGTCTTCCCATTGATCATCGATTTTGCTTGAGTGGGCACCAGTAACATCTCCATAAATCCTGTAGCAAGCAAGTGTAGCCCAAGGGCATCTGCTTGCTCCAGGGACAGGAAGAGCCTCAAACCATTCTTCAGGTCATGGAATTGAGGTCCATAATTGTTACTAGTTTTTGGCATATCAAATAAAACACGGGTAGCTTGCCAGGCTCTGCCATGATATCTCACAGTGGCACAATAAAACATCAAAAAAACACACCACGGGTAGCTTTCCAGGCTATGTCTTGGTTCTGGGTTCATCTCATGGTGGTATAATAAAATATGATACTGAATGCTTAAAAATGAACTAATGCTATACATATAAAAATATCATAGTTGTATGTCGGGGAACCGCCGCGGGGTCCCCCCGACAGTATCGGGACAGAGGTTCTCTTCTACCTCCGAGGACACGGAGAACAGATGAAAACTCTCGAGTCCGGTGCAGTTCCAAAAGGCTTTTAATAGTGCAAAAGCTTTTCCATAGCACACCAATAGAATGAACAAACTTTAGCTCTGGTCCGAACTTAGACCATACAAAAGAGCCTAAGTCTCCCACCAAAGAGAGGATCTCACCCGAGATGAGTCCTACCCAGAAGGAGCAAAAGGCCAAAGAGCAAAATGCCAAAAGCCAAAAGCAAAAGGTCCAAAAGGTAAAAGGTGTAATGACAGCAAGAGGGAAAAAAAGAAAATACAGTCACAGATTGGAGAAAATCTTTTCTGATCATAGAACTTATGTCCTGAACTTATGTCCTGACTTGGGACACACACACCACCACCGCCAAAAAGAAAATGCACACATGGTCCCCGAAGGACCCCTGGAAAACAACCCAAAGTGGGCTATGCTCCCAAATGTGACTCAAGAAAAATGAAAATCAAGAATCTATGGGATAAGGTGAGCCGTAGAGGGCTGGAGAGAGAGCATGGTAGGTAAGACACTTGCCTTGCACCACGACTGACCTGGGCTTGATTCCTGGCACCAAATATGACAACCAAATACCTCCATGAGTAATCCTGAGCATGGCAGGGTCCAGCCCCTCAAAAAAATGAGTTGGGCAGGACAGCACATTTCTGGCATGTGCAAAGCCCGAGTTTAATGTCCTGCACCACTTGGCTTCCTGAGCATCTCCAAATGCAGCTCTGGTGGTCCCAAGCACTTCAGGTACTAATGGTACCAGAGCACCACAGCTCAAAAGGGCGGAGCACTGCCAGGAGTGGCCCCAGGGCACCTGAGTACTGTCAGGAGTGGTTTGTTGGTTTTTTTTTTTTTGGGGGTCTTTTTGGGCTACTCCGGAGAGATACTCAAGTGTTACTCCTGGCTCTGCACTCAGGAATTAATCCTGGTGGTACTCAGAGGACCATATGGGACGCCAGGGATCAAACCTGGGTCGGCTGCTTGCAAGGCAAATGCCCTACCTGCTGTGCTATCTCTCCGGCCAGGAGTTATTTTTTTAAAAAGAAAAGAAAGAGAAAATATCGATCAATGCCATACTGAGAAAACCTGTACTCCCAGCAGAAACGCCATCATCAAAAAGGTAGATATAAGTGTTGGTGAAGACATTCTCAGACCCTGCTAGAGCAAATGCCAACTGGTGTAGTCAGTTTGGAAAACAATTCATTTCTTTTTCTGGTAGGGGAATGGTCATAGCTCGGTGCTTGAGGACCCTCAGACCTGAGACTCCCTCTATACAAAGCCTGCACCCTGGTGCTTTGATCCATCTCCCTCGCCTTTGAGATTGTTTTTTTTTAAAGAAAACTTTTTCTGATACACAGATAACCTCTAAGTAAATGTATTCACAATATGTAAGAGAAGGAAGAGAGAAAGAGAGAGAGAGAGAGAGAGAGAAAAGAGATAAAGAACCTGCCATAGAGGCAGGCTAGGGGAGGGGAGGGAATTGGGGATATGGTGGTGGGAAATGGGCACTGGTGGAGGGATGGGTGCTGGAACACTGTATGGCCAAAACCCAAATATGAACATTTTTATAATTGTTTATCTCATGGTGGTATAATTAAATATATTTGAAAAAAAGAAAACTTTTTCTAAGCACACTGGACACCAGCACTAAGTGGCTCTACTTCCTTCAGTGGCCCCTGTTGGACTCTAGCTGCTGCACCGGCAGCCTAATATGAGATAAGGGTACTAATTGGGACTAAGCGTACAGGAAAATACTCCCAGACCAATTTGGACTAGATCTTACCAGATATTAGCCTAGGACCCATAATTAGACCAGGGAAATGCTGTTTTTCCAAACAAACAACATGGCCTCCTGATATACTCAAAGCAACTAAAATACAAACTAATAAAGTAGAAGAGACTTTGAAGGCTTGGAGAAATATTTAACTGGTTAGTTTAGTCTTTGGTACAGGACATGCCATCTCAAACCCCCTTCTCTACCCCTATAAAGGCATTTCCAGGCAGATCTTGGCTCAAAACATTTAGCATACTAAAGGCCTGAGGTGGGGAGGGATTACCTAGGCATTTGATCCCTCCCCTGCTTTCCATAACAGTGGGAGGAAGGCTGAGTGGCAGGGTATAAACTAGCCTGTTTCCTCTCCACGCGCTTCTTTGTGGGCTCTCTCCTTGTGAGCACCTCACCCTTCTTGGGATTCTTGCCTTCTTCTCCTTTTACAGGCCTTTACATGTGGTGGGCCACTTGGCACACGTGGCTGGGGTTCTAGCCTGGAATCCTAAGCACCGGTTTTTCCTTTTGATTTGTAGCCGACCTGTGATAAGTAAAGCCTTTTAAAACTGCATTGATTCCTGAGTTTTCATCCATTCCCGCGCGGCGGTGAAGGGAACTCGCTTCCCAGCACTGCGGGGACCCCGCGGCGCGCCTGACAGCCCGAGTTCAGCCCCCCTCAGAGTCGAATGTACACTTATATATGACAGTTGCACTCAAGTCTCCAGCCAGTGGAAGAAAGAGTCAAACACCAAAGACACACTAGCTAATTCTGTGTATGTGCATTTCCAGGAAGAAAAAAAATAAGTATTCGGAAAGCAGATAAGTGGTTTTACTGGGGAAAAGGGAGAGCAGGATTGAGTGCAAATAGGCCCAAGGGAACTTTCAGAGTAATGGGAGTGTTCTAAAGCTAGACTGCAGTGATCGTTTCAATGTAGAAATATGCTACAACCCACTGAACTGTGCACTTCATAAGGGTGCTTTAATGGTGTGCAAATTTTACCTCAATGGAGTTACTCAAAAAGAATCTGGCACTGCCTCGTTGGGTCTCCCCCAGGAGTGGTCCCAGGCTTCCCAAGCACCACTGAGGAGATTCCTATTTAAAAACAAATAAACAAAAGCTCTGAAGTCCTCACCCCATTTCTCACAGTCACCCACACATTTGTACTGGAGTCAGTAGGACAGCAGAGGCCCAACAGCAAAGCCAAGGGATGCGTCAGCCTATGGCCCTGGGTACCCTCAGCCCTGAGGGTGGGAAGCTGAAAAACCTGTGACTCCCGTTGCTGAGATGATTCTGGGATTCCGTGTTTTGAGGAATCAAGGAACAGCGGAATTGCACTGTCCAGTCTCTGCCTTTACAGATCCTGCAGTCGCTGGGATATGGAAATCTTAAAGAATCAAGAACACTTGTAGGGGGCACAAAGCTGGTACAAGAGGTAGGGCATTTGCCTTGTACACAGTCAACCCAGTTCTGTCCCCAGCATTCTATATGATTACCCGAGCACTGCCAGGAGAAATTCCTGAGTGCAGAGCCAGGAGTAACCCCCTGAGCATTGCTGGATGTGGCAAAACAACAACAAACAAACTAAAATAGAACACAAAGGGCAGAACTCAAAGGTGGTATCCATGGCTACCCTGGTGGTGATATCCTGTATAAGCCCTTCCTCAGAACAAGCAAGGGTCTGTGATTGACGTCTAACCAAAGGACTAGAGCAAGCGTGAAAGTCTTCTGCCGATGTAATTAACTTTTCAAACCGGCTGATTTTTTTAGCTCAGCAAAAAGGGAGATTCTCATGGTAGTGATTGTCCTGACTGGATTGATTGGTGAGGAAACCCACTGGAAAGGAAGTGAGGGGGCATCTGAGATGTATCTGAAGACAGCCTTCCTCTGAAAGCCAGTACATAGCAAAGTCTTCAGACAGCAGAAGGGAAGCGAATTCTCCCAATAACCCAGATGAGTGTTGAAGCTGAGGTTTCTCTCAAAGCTTTCAGACAACACCTCGATTGCAGTTTCCTGAGACCCCTGCACCCACCCAGCCATACCCACTTCCAACCCACTAAAAATGGGAGATAATAAATAGACAATGGGAGATGATAAATTAATTATGTTGAAATGCTGGGTTTGTAGCAATTCAACAAGAGAGAACCAACACTTGCCCACACAAAGGTGTCCCTACAACAGATGATTTTGTCTAATGAAAACATCTGGGGCGTTGTTCTCATGGGCAAATGAGCTCATATACAAGCTCCTGGGGTTGGTAACCATGTTTGTTGAACTGAAAATCATCATGACTGTCTGATGACTGCAGATTACTATACAGGAAGATTCTTCCTGTAGAATAAATTCCATTTAATAGAATTTCTATCAATAGAAATTCTATTCCCGATATATCAGAATGGTGGGATGCAAAGAAGTAAAAGTTGGCACACCATAGGTGTTTGATGAATGTTAATGTGGGGGCCAGAGGCAGCGACGGGGCTCAAACTCAGGTCTCATGCAGACAAGATAGATGCTTCGCCACAAAGTCACATCCTCAATCCAATACATCAACAAATGATACTGTGTTCTTAGCTGGCAGGAAGACTCCTCTGCCTAACCAGACTATAAGTGCAGCTTTTTTTTTTTTTTTAGGTCACACCCAGAAATGCTAAGGGGGTTACTCTTGACTCTGCCTGCACTCAGGAATTACTCCTGGCAGTGCTTGGGGGACATACGGGATGCTGGGGATTGAAATTGGATCGGCCGCATGCAAGACAAACACCCTACCCATGTGCTATAGCTCCGGCCCCATATAAGCACAGCTTTTTACAATCACCTTCCAGGATCAAATGGTCCAGATGCATTTCTTATCATATGGGTAGAACACCAGCAAAGGAAGCGCCTTAAATATGTGACTTCTAAAGCCATGCCATTTGCACCATTGAACAAGCCTTGTCATATCATTAGTTGTGTCTGCTCCTATAGAACATAGCAATAAATGAACTAGTGCTGCCAGTTGCAACTTACAGTTATGGTAAAGAAGGATTTTAAATTCTCCCCTTGCACAACTCAAGCTGGCACTGGCAGCCCCTTTAAACCTAGTCTAACAGATAACCACCAGGGGGCGCAAGGCATCAATTAAATGCTCAAGGAGCAGGGAGTCAAGAGCCAAGGACCTTCTCCATGTTCTTCCATGCCTGATCCAGCTCAGAGTCTGGATCAACTGTTACCCCAGTGCCCCCTCAGCATGGAGCTGAGGTTAGGGACACAGAGTGGAAGGAGTTACATCCGGGGATAAAGGTTATTGGGTCAGTGAAGTAGCCAAGGATAAACACCATCACTCTAATAAAAATATGGGAGAGTGATGTAGGAGTGAGGAGGGAGGGATGCAGTGGTGAGGCAGGAGGGGTGCAGGGGGTAAGGAGGAGTAGTGTAGGGGTGAAGAGGGAGGAGTGCAGGAGTAAGGAGGGAGGGTGCAGAGGATGGAGGGAAGAGTGAAGGGGTGAGGAGGAAGCAGTGCAGGGGTGAGGAGGGAGCAGTGCAGGGGTGAGGAGAGAGGGTGCAAGAGTGAGTAGGGAGCAGTGCAGGGGTGAGGAGGGAGCAGTGCAGGTCTGAGAAGGTGTGGAGTGCCTGGTGGGTGGGCGAGCAACACAGTGTTAATCCAAAATAAAATTCACAAAGGAAAAGATGGGCATTCTTAAGACAACTGTTTTCTAAGAACCTTTAGAGCATTTTCCAAACTGGTTCTCAGAGCACCCCTGACATATTTATCATTTATCAATTTAGCTGTCTCCTCTTTTCATGAAAGCAGATACCAAAACATTGTAAAAAAGAACATTCTGAGTGAGATAAGTTCGGGTTTGTGTTATCTATGGACAATACTTCCTTATTTTGTATTCATAGCTCTGATCTGTTACAACCATGTGATACTTAACCAGGCCCTGCCTCGTGGCATTCCTTTGAATTGTCTGGGTTTTCTGTCTTACTCCACAGTGGACAATATAACATGATGCACCATGTAACTGTAGCCAAGCCCCACCACCCATCATTCCACCATCAGTTCGGTCCTTTTATTTTTTTTCTTTATTTATTTTATTTTATTTTATTTATTTATTTTTGCTTTTTTTTTTTGGTCACACCCGGCAATGCTCAGGGGTTTCTCCTGGCTCTGCACTCAGGAATTACTCCTGGTGGTGCGTGGGGACCATATGGGATGCCGGGGATTGAACCGGGCCAGCATGGGCCGCCGCAAGGCAAATGCCCTACCCGCTGGACTACCGCTCCTGTCCAAGTTTGCTCCTTTTATATCTCCTCCTTCAGACACAAGAACCATCCGTCTCACAGACCTCAACAGAGATCTCTGAAGCAAAATAGGTCTGTTTCCCTCAACATAATCTCAAGGTCTTCAAGGTCTAAGATCCGCATAACTTCTGTGTTCTTTTGAATTCTAATTCTTCTTTATTTTTTATTTATTTATGTATTTATTTTTGCTTTTTTTGGGTCACACCTGGTGATGCTCAGGGGTTACTCCTGGCTCTGCACTCAGGAATCACTCCTGGCGGTGCTCGGGGGACCATATGGGATGCCAGGGATCGAACCCGAGTTGTCTTCTTTAGAAAGACAAGTCCAAACCAAGCTAAGGAGAATTCCCTAACATCACTAGGTTCTGCCTGGGGTGTCAGGTCTCACCAGGCAGGAGGATGGCCCTGAAACAGAGAGAAGGCATCCTGGCCCTCAGTTCTTGGGGTGTCCCGACACTGTTCTTTCACCTGCTATGCACCACCAGCACCATGAACTCCCTGTTCTCTCCTCCTGCTCCTACTTTTCCAGCAAATTTGGTCAATTCCTGCAAGTTCAAGATCCAGCACAAACAATACTGCCCCCTCGACTTTCCTGGGTCTCTATGCCTGGGTCCTCGATGTCCTGCATCCCAGTTCCCTGGCGGTTTGTTCCTTTGTCTAAAAATCTCTGATTGTGCAGTACAGTGCTTTTACTCACCTGGACTCAGCTCTGCAGTCTGGGTCACTTCTCTGCCCCCCAAGAAAAGGCAGATAAGTCTCTTTCCTTCCTTCCTTCCTTCCTTCCTTCCTTCCTTCCTTCCTTCCTTCCTTTCCTTCCTTCCTTCCTTCCTCCCTTCCTCCTTCCTTCCTTCCTTCCTTCCTTCCTTCCTTCCTCTCCTCCCTTCCTCCCTCTCCTCCCTTCCTCCCTCCTCCTCCCCTCCCTCCCTCCCTCCTTCCTTCCTTCCTTCCTTCCTTCCCTCCCTCCCTCCCCCTTGTCCCTCCTTCCCTCCCTCTCTTCCCTCCCTCCCTCCCTCTCTTCTTTCCCTCCTCCCATTCTTCCTTTCTTCCCTTCTTCCCTCCTTTTCCTTCTTTCCTTTCTTTCATTTTCCTTTTTTTCTCTTTCTTTTCCTTCCTACCTTCATTCCTTACCTTCCTCCTTTCTTCCCTTTCTCTCTCTCTCCCTCCCTTCCTTCTTTCCTTCCTTTCTTTCTTTCTTTCTTCCTCTTCCCTCCTCTTTTCTCCCCCCTTCGCTCCCCTACCTTTCCCTTCCTTTCCTTCCTCTTTTAAGACTTTGAGTTGCCCCTATCACACTAAATGTCATAAAGATGCATGGACATAAAAGCTTCCCACTTTGCTTAGGGTAGAGGAGACAGTCTAAATGACAGAGCAGCTGTCTGGCCTGTGTAGAGTCCAGTCTCAAACCCCTCAGGGCCCAACCCAAACATCACCCAGAGTGGCCCCTCTAGAAAAATTGCCAGTACTTAGGAGAGATGTCCTTCAGAGAAAAAGTGGCATTGCGGTCTGTTCAGTCTAAGAAAATAAAGCATGAGTCTCACTGGAAGCCAGGCTAGCCTTCCCTGACTCCACCAACCTGCCCCCTCCCGGAAGTCCCACCCTCACACACCGAGTTCTTTCTCCCTAGCAGGGTCTGAAGGCCGGACACTAACAACACTATGTACATGTCCTGTTCTATAACTACTTTTCCACTCAAGAGTATGGGGCAAGGGCAAAGGGCAGGAGAGAAAGTACGGGGATAAGGTTTTTCATAACACTTGTCTTACGTGTAGCTGACCTGTGTTCGATCCCCAGCACCATTGATGGTCCCTCATCCCCTCCAGGGTGATCCCTGAGCACAGAGCCAGAAGCAAACCCTCAGCACTGCCAAATATAGCCGAAGCAAATAAAGTAGCTTGGGGGAATACATCCACATGGATAAGTGTCACCCTGGGCCACTCACTTTGGCTAGCCCTCCTTTGTACAAATATTTATTTTTCCATTCCCCTGATGATGACCATTTAAGTGGCTTCCAGTATTTCGTTATTATAGGCAATGTTACAAAAATAGAAGTCTTGCTTTTGTGTGTGGAGATAGTCTGGTGAATAGAACACTTGTCTTGCAAGCAGCCAGCCAAAGCTTTGATCCATGACACCCATAGGCTTACCCAGTACTGCCAGGAGTGATCTTTCAGCACAGAATCAGGAGTAAGCACCTCTGGTTGTGGGAAAAAATGAGTGTTGCTTCTAAACAGGAAAACTGAAGGCATCAGACATGAGTGGGAACTGATAGGGGTGGGAGGAGGGGAGATTGGTGGTGACACAGGGGGCAGTGGTCAGGGACCCTAGACACGGAGATGCTGTGCAGGTGAGATCATTGTAAACATTGAAAAAAAATGGCAAGAGCCAACACTACTGGGAATAGCTGCCCTAAACTATAATAATTAAATCAAAACAATGAGGTTGCTAAGCAGTCAGGATAGAGGGCAGGAGGGAACCCAAGGACATTGGTGGAGAGAGGCTGGGTTGGGAGCCAGAACACTGTGTTCCTGAAACCCTATTAGCAACTGCGTGGTCCAACACGGTACCTAACTCAAACAATTCATTTGTTAATTTTTTTAAATAGTCATGCCTATGTTTCCTTATGTCTGGGTAGGGGGAAAATACAGTCAACAAATTTTGTCTTCAATGCAGGCATGTACGTTTTCAGTTTTATCAGAAATAACCAAGTTGCTTCTGTGGTTTATACTCTCAACAGTACCTCAACTCCCTGGTTACCTATAGTCCCCAGAATTTGTAATTGCGGTTTAACATTTTTTCCAAGGATGTGATATCCCACTCTAGTCTTCCTCTACTTTCTCCCCCAGCTGGTTACAAATAGGATTTTTCCAAACTGTCCAGAGTTGGCTTTTGACTGGGGATGTGTCTCATTGGTAAAAGCATCACCTTTCGTTGGTGAGGTACTGGATTCAATCAGGCACTGTCCCTATTCAAAATCAAAAAGTGATCCCCATGTTGCAAAAAATAATAGGAACAATAAAATCAGAATCACCTCTTCTAGTGTCTCCTTGTATATGGGAAGACTAACTGAAGTCTGCGGGCCCTCAGGAAACACCCTTATCAAAGAATGCTAGTTACCTCGATTTAGAGAAAGAGAAATAAGGATTTTATAGGGAAAACCTGTGAGAAGGCCTAAAAAAATAAATATCCAGTGGCAGCTTTAAAATCTGAGGACACCTTTCATTAGCACCCAGGTTCTTATCTTGAGATTGACACTCCCCTTCTTTCTAGCACAAGACACTCCCCCTGTGTGTGCATTCCTATATTCCTTTTTCTTTGCTAACATGTCCGGCACTGTTTTGATTACTTGTCCAACCCAAGAAGAATCCAGAAAGTGGAGGAATTTCCCCAGCAACCCAACATCAGCCTCCTGGTCTATTCCAGGAATTGGAAAAGGAATGTCCACTGACATTTATGATCACTGGGACTTTATAAAATAATGCTTGCTATAGAGCTGCAAGTATTAGAAATGCCTTACCTCTCAGGTCCCACAGATGCTAAGACATGTATTTATTTCTAAAGATCCCACTTGGCTATTCCCTTTTCCTTCTTACTGGGATGTGTTTGTAGAGAGAAAATGCATTGACAGTGTTTGGAGGATTACTATGTACTGGGATCTGATCCATGAGCCCTGGTGACCCCATGTCTGATGTGGATGTACAATGTCAGGGATGTCATACCCAGGGATATAATGCAGGTGGAGACAATCCCCAAACTCCAGCCAAACCTCAGACTAGAACTGCAGGAAATCGAATATTCTCACTCAAGGCAATGGTCAAACAGCAACAACCCTCTACATTTTCTTAGCAAAATAGTGTTTGCTACACACTGGTAGGATGTAAGCATTGGTGGTATAGTGGTGAGGGTAGCTGTCTTCCTAGACCCTGGAAGGAGAAAAAAATCACCTCAGTTCTCCTGGGCTGGGAAGACAGCCCAAGGGTTGAAGCAACTGCTTTGTATGGAGGTCTATTCCAAGTATCAAATGGTTCATGAAGTGAGTGGCCCCCAAACAAGAATTAAAGATTCTCCACCTATTTACTACAGTGATCTGCCTTGCCTTCCAAACCTCAAGAGGTAAGAGCCCAAGTCAAGCTTTGCAGTTTAAGGAGCTGTTAAAACTGAGCACAGAGCCAAGAGTAAGCCCTGAGCACAGCTGGGTATGCCCTGCCAGAAATAACAATAATAGTAATAATAATTAAAAAATAAATGAACACAATGACAGAAGACTGAGCCACTGCGAGTTACAAGGGTACTCAGTAAAATGAAGCGCATTGCTTACAGTGCCCGGAATTATAAGATCCTATAGGAATTATAGTATGGTATTTGGGTGGCAACATTTAGGAGATTATTTGCTAACCACCATCACGATCACTTGTATTCCCGTTGTTCATCGATTTGCTCCAGCAGGCACCAGTAACATTTCCATATGTCCTGTCACATGCTAGTGTAGCCCAAGGGCAACTGCTCACTCCAGGAACAAAAGAGCCTCAAACCATTCCTTCAGGTCATGGGAATGAGGTCTATAATTGTTACTGGTTTTTGGCATGTCAATAGGACAGGGGTAGCTTGCCAGGCTCTGCCGTGTGGGTGGGATACTCTTGTAGTAGCCTCTCATCTCATGCATGTATTGATGAACAGGAAAAGATCAGCTTTTCTGCTGGGTAGCTTTTCTGCTGGTGGAGCTCTGACGAGCTGTGGAGTCCGGATGTTGAAAACGGCAGACCTCTTGGTATGAGGGTTCCTCTGGCTTCTTGCAAGGGTCTGCTGGGATGGCAAGCCAGGACTAGAACACGCCATCCCTCCTGGGCACCTCATGATCAGCTGGGCACAGAGAGAGCTGGTAGCAGCTCTACCCCATGTCTCATAAAACTTTAAAACATTTTCTTGCTCCTTTTCCACAAAAATAAGTACTATGTATTGTCTGTTGTGAATCTCTTTGAAAAGAAGAACCAGTTCCTTCACCCTGTGAGGCAGCTGAGGGTTTATTAATTATTTTACTAATAAGCCAGTTACCTAATCGCCCACACCTGCTTTCCAGACTTGATTTTTTTTGCCCCCCAGATTTATACTGAATTAATTACATCTGCTTTTCATACATAAACCTCATTTACTTTACAAATTAACTATGAATAAGTGTACCCAGGTTTATTTCCATACCTCAGAGAGGAACAGTTTCTCTCTGGATTAGTGGCAGGAGGACACAGCAAAGGTCACGAAGAGGCGTGGCAGTAAGCACAGCCTTGAAGCCAGCCACACGGACATTCTAATCTGAGCAATATCTGTCTTCATGTTTGAGCTTATCTTTAATTCTCAAAACCTTAGATTTGATTTCTCTTAAATATTTCTCATTGGTGTTCAATCCAGAGGAAATGTTAAAAAAAACACACATTTTTTTTAGTTTTACTTATCTTTCTAAATGTGCATAATCATAGTCTGTGCTCATGACTTGAAAGAATTAATTTTGTTAAAATGGCGATCCTGCCCAAAGCAATTTATAGATTCAAATGAATCCCCTATCAAAGTTCCAATGGAATTTTTCAAATAAATAGAACAGTTCTAAAATTTGTACCACAAAAGGCCCCAAGGAGAAAAAAATAATCCTGAGAAAAACAGAATAAAGTACAATGGTCACTAACTATAAACTAAACTACAAATCTATAATAATCAAGATACTTTGGTACCGGAACAAAAGTAGGTACATGGCTCAAAGGACTAGAATTGAACCAAGAATTAAATCTGCCCACAATTGGAGAGTTAATTTACAAAAAAGAAACCAAAAGCAATCAAGGACAAAGAGTCATTAATGATGGTTTATTGGAAAACATGTTTAGTGACAATTAAAAAAACTTAACCAGACTAGTGTTTTATGTCATGCACAAAAGTAAACTCAAAATTAAGTTAAACACTTGGATGGAGAACCAGAAACCATAAAATATATAAAAGAAAACATAGGCAGTAAACTCTGTGATGCTTATGTCTTGGAGATTGCCCCATAAGAAGCAACTGAAACAAAAATAAAACCAAACAAATAGAATTACACCAAAACAAAAGGCTAAAAAGAGATTAAAAAAAAAAAATCCTACTGAATGGTAGAAAATATTCACACATATATCTGACAAAGAGCTAATAATGTAGATAAATAAACAACTCACAAAACTCAGTAGCAAAAAAGTTTTAATGCTTTCAGAACATAGAAGAATTGAAAAGACATTTCACCAAAGAAGATGTATAAATGGCCAACAGGCACATAAAATTATTTTAATTATTATTTACCATGAGAATTCAAATCAAAACTACAATGATATGTCATCACACTCCAGGGGAGAACAGCTTAATGAGTCGTTACAAGTACTGGCAGGGATACAGAAAAACGTCTACACTGGGGCCAGAGCAATAGCACCATGGGTAGGGTATTTGCCTTGCATGTGGCCAGCTTGGGTTCGATTCCCTGCATTCCATATGGGAATCCCACTCCATCCCAACACCGGGAGTAATTCCTGAGTGCAAAGCCAAGAGTAACCCCTGAGCATCCCTAGGTGTGACCCCTTCCCCAAATAAAGAGAAAAAAAAAATCTTTCTACACTGCTAATAATGTAATCAGTTCCATTAAAACAGTATGACTATTCCAACAGTACGACAATTCCAAATTGATACAAATACAGACTCCACACAGACTAGGAACATAGCTCAAATGACTGGAGTGCGTGATTTACATACAAAAGGCCCACATCAGATCCCCAGCACCACGTGGGCCCTCAAGCACCCGCAGGGAGTGACCCCCAAGCACTGAGTCAGAGGCAGCCCCTGAGCACCACTGAGTACAGCCCAAAACTGAAATAAAAGAACACCGTTGCCCAGTTAAGGCCCCCTGCACCCAGGCTGACAGGTACCTGTCAGTGATACCTGGCATCTTTCCTCCTTCTCTTCCTTCCCAGGCAAAAACCACACCCCAGTGGTTTTTCTCCATTATTTTCTGTACATGTGATATCATGTTCACTGCATGTTCCTCAGCTGCCCATGTTCACTGCTCCACCTCATGAACATGCGTGAGCATCCAGCAGAGCTCAACTATATCTGGCCTCCATGTTCTGAGCTTGGGTTTTAATGTCTAATTAGCAATTGTGAAGTTTTCTAATTTTCACAAGGGAACTTGCATGAAAAAAATAATGACCTCCGACAAGAATTGATCAGCTTGTGACCAAACAGACGGTTACACTCTCTCCCTAGCAGAAATAGCTCGGCAAGATTCCGGTCTCATGCTACTTTATGTACACTTGGTTATTTATCTTTCTTCCACCTCCCTTTCTCCCTGAGTGTTGACAGACCACCAGAGTCTGTACACTCCAGGTCCACATCCTAATAAGCACATCCCAATCAGACCAAGGGGCTATCTGTACCTTCCAAAACAAGTTCACCAAACACGAACACAAAGGCATCATTCTTCTACAATCTCAAAAGGCATTTCTGTTCTCTGAAACTTAATTTCCACTTCCAAGGGAGTGGAAATCATGGGAGGCAGAAAAGAGCAGTTCTTCTATGCTTAGTAGCAGGATAATCTAAAAGCAGTGAAATCTGACTTGGCCTCCAAGTGGGAGAATTCATCACCCCCATACTGGTTCATTCACATTCTGTGAAGTCAAAGCTCTGTAGGGCAGAGACTTCCCAGGAACTTCCAAGGAAGCTTGCAGAGCTGCAATCACACAGGCCACCCTGGGGTAAACGCTGTGCTGTCCCCTACCTGCAATTCTTACTGATCTTCAAACAAGATGCCCTGTTCACATCTTCACTGAGTTCTGATTGCCCTGGAGAGAAAGCAAAAGGCACAATGCTCTTGCTCTCTGAAGGCATGGTTCTGAGCCCAGGATTGGAAAATAGGAAGATAAAGGGACAGAAGCCATGGGGAGAGGGACCGGAGTGATAGCATAGTGGGAAGGGCTTTTTTTTTTGCAGGTGACCAACCAGTGTGATCCCGGGTATCCCAGATGGTCTCCGAGCACTGCCAGGTGTAATTCCTGAGTGCAGAACCAGGAGTAATCCCTGAGCATTACCCAAAAAACAAACAAAAAAGAAAAATAAATCATGGGGAGATCTATATTGACTGTGACAACACTTTATGTCCCTGGCATGATTTCAGATTCTCATGGGCATTAATCTATTCCATTGAAAGAACTTACTAGGGAGATCTATATACCTTTTTTTCTGTTTGGAGATGAATTCCCACCTTCCTCTCTCTTCTCTCCTGCCACTAAAGTCCATGGTGGGGAGGGAGGAAAGGGACAATCGAATTGGACACATGGGACAGAAAGTCCCTTTCTTCTGACCGCTGCAAGAACCAGATAGTACAGGGCTAATGGGCTTACCCTGCATGTGGCCATCTCTAGTTAATGCCGACACCGCATAAGGTCCCCAGATATTGCCAGCAGTGATTCCGAGCACAAAGCTAGGAATAGCCCCTGAGCATCACAGTGTAGCTTAAACCCCTTACCCAAAGAAATCATGGGAATGGATGTTAACATCTAGAAAGTCCTGTACAACCTGGACAGAGAGAACGGATGGGGTCTAATTCAACCCTCTTTGGGAAAAGACCCTGTTTCCAAGAACATGTGGGGTGTACACAGGGCTTCTTTCTGGAGTGACCTGGTGGGGGCCTGCCTCTACCCACCTACCTGGGCCTTCCCTTGCTATAAGGCCTGAGAGCTTCTTTATGTCAGCAATTATTTCGTGTTCACCAGGTTTATTATTTATGAACCAGAGCCTGTTAGACAAAGAGCACACTTTGGGTGTGGGAAGGGATCTCCTGGACTACAATAATTTTACAGACAGGGAGGATAGAGAGAGAAGAGGAAGAAACGTCTGTAACTGAACAACTCCTAAAGAACACTGTGCTGAGTGCTCACTCAGGGCCTGGAGGAATACTCACAACTCGAACCCTCAAAGCTCCTCTCTAGTGGAAGTGTCTGAACCAAAGTTCAGCCCAGTTTCCCCCAAGGTCACAAGTGTGACCCTCCAGCAGGTGCATGTGAGACCACACTGATCTCCTGATGTCACGGAGAAACTGACCAGGTCCTGGATCCCACTGCCCCCGCCGAAATGTCCTGCATGCACGTCCCTGGGCCTCTGTTGCTGTTTGGGCCCTGTTCATCCCCTGTTGGGTGAAACCATGAATCCCCTCTTCTTCATGGTCCCCTTGAAAGACCCCTCTGAAAACTTCAATGGAAGGCCTAACGCTCCTCCATGCAAGGCCAGCATGATTCACTGCATCCCGGTCATCATTCCATGGCAGAAGCATGGGTCTAAGGTCTGAAGTGAAACCAAACTGGCCTGAAGACCCCTCACAGGACTCAGCTTTCCCCTGGCTCATCAGCCAGCTGTATTCCCCTGGTGCCCAGCTCTACTTTTGCTGCCCATCTACGGAGCATCCCATCATGTCTCAGTACTGGACAAGCCCCAGTGAGTTAGCCCAGAAACAAGGCTGCCCAGATTTCTTGTTTTATTTTTATTTGTTTTTCTGTCCTATCAGGAAACATAAAAACGATCTGTGAAAAGATGATAAAAGGTGTGTGTAACAGCTAGAGGTAAAGACAAGAATTTCTTATTAACAGCAACAAAGCATCGCACCCCAAACACTGATCATGCCCAGGTGAGTCATAGTGTGTTCTCTGAAAAACCTGGTATTGGGCTCACATGACTTACAGTCCAGCCCCTGCTCCTTAACTTAAATTCTTTATGACCTGAACCACTGGCACATTTTCCCTGGCCCTTTTTCCCATCTGTCAAATTAGGATCATGATAGCATGAGAACATTGTTATATTCTGTTGAGGATGTGTCAAAAAAACTTGCTAGCATTTAAATCTTGGACCATTCAAAGAATCCTGATCCACGGTGACAGGTGAACTCACGCAGCCATATCCTTAGCATAAACATCCTTGGGAATACCATCTGCCAGCCAAATTTGGGATTCCTAATCAAATTTTTCACTTGGGAGAACCTCATTAATTTCATGCATCAAGGGAATTTTTCTAAGATTTTATATCATGCTTTTTCAAATTCTTATAAAATATAGTGCCACTTTCCATCTCCCCTGTGTGTCAGGGTTCTTGGAGGGTGCTCGGCCACAGAGCATGGCACCCTAGAAGGAATAGTTCTGTTCTCGCAAATGCACCTGCCAGAGATTTCTGTGTCCTTTCCCCTGACCTTTGTGCCACCTCTCTTCTGTGGGGGCACCCTCCACAGCAGCTAACCTACTGGAACATAAGCTTAGATTTCCTAAACCCAGGTTTCTTTGTCTAAATATAAAAATATGATGACTTCCCCTTCCCAAAGGTCACATTCACCACCTCCCCAGCATGGGCACTGCCTCCGCCATGGACCCAGATAACAATCACTGTATGATTTCATGCAACCACCTCTTTATTTGTTTTCTTTTGCCTGGATGGTCTATAGAATGAGGTGGAAGGAATTAATAAAGCAGAACATTCAATAGCTGAACAAAGTGGAAGCTATGCAGAGGGAGTCAAGCTAGTCAGAACATTCAAGGCTGGATCTCCGGAAGGATTTAGAAGCTTGATTCACCTCCCCATCTCGTCCCTCCCACCAAAAGAAGCAATGATTTACCCCAATCTCCCCAGAACACTCTGTTTATCCTACCATTATAATCACAGTATGCTGCAGCCTGGGATACTTGCCGTGGGTTAACACACAGTTTCTATCCTTCTTATTGAACTACAATTCACCTGAGGGCATGTGGTGAGGGGTACCCTGCCTGTGCTAAGGACCTACTGGTGGCTCAGGAATCACTCCTGGCAGGGTACCATAAGTGGTGCCAGGGATCAAACTCCAGTGGGATGCCTGCTAGGCAAGCACCTCACCACCTCACCCACTGTACTGTCTCTCCTGCCCTAACATTATTTTAGTACATTAATTTAGTTTCATGTGTAGCATACAACGCTTCTATGTTTGTATGCATTGTGAAATAATCATTACAATAGATCTAGTTATCATCTTTTCTTAACAACTCTCAAGTTTGAAATGACCATAAAATTGACTATATTTCCCTGCTGTATATCACTCTTCCTTGTCTTTGTTTTGTTTTTGCTTTTTGAGTCACACCCAGAAATGTTCAGGGGTTATTCCTGGCACTGCGCTCAGGAATTACTCCTGGAGGTGCTTGGGGGACCATTTGGGATGACAGGAAATCGAACCCAGGTGGACCGTGTGCAAGGCAAACAATTACCCACTGTGCTATAGCTCCGGCCCCTCCTCCTTGACTTATTTAAGTGGTAGCACTTTGTAACTGGAAGTCTGTTTTCTTTTATTTCTTTCACCCACGTAACTACCCACTCCCAACCATTCTCTCTTGTGGTAACCACCAATCTGTTTTCTGTCTCTGATTTGAGTTTTGTACATTGCCTGTTTTATCTTCAGATTCTGCATGTAAGTGAAAACATAATAAAAGACAATAAATGACTCTATCTGAATTATTCCACCAACATAATCCCCTCAAGGTCCAGACATTTTGCCACAATTGGCAATATTTTGTTTGTTTTTTAATTCAATATCATTCCACTCCTTATAGGTACAACATCTTCTTTATTCCTTATCTATCAATAAGTACTTAAGCTGTCTCTATCTCTTGACTTGTAAATAACTCTGCAATGAACACAGGAGTGTTCCAATTGCTTTTTTTACTCTTTTTGTCTCCTATGAGCAATACTCAAGAATAGAATTGCTAAATCCCCAATATTTGCTGACTTAAATTTAAAATAATTTTTATTAAATCACATAAATTACAAAGATACTTATGACTGAGTTTCAGGCGTACATAGTTCCAGCGCCAGTCACTTCACCAGTGTCCACTTCCCTCCACCAGTTTCCCTTTCAAGCCCCAGCCTGCCTCTGTGGCAGGCACTTTTTCTCTCACGCATTTTGGCACTGTTATTTACAGTGTTGTTCATAGCTGGGTTTCAGGACTACAACAGTCCAACACCAATCTCTTCACCAGTGTCAACTTCTCTCCACCAGTGTCCCCAGTTTCCCTCCCAAACCCCAATCTGCCTCCTGCTCAACCACAATCTGCCTCCTGCTCAAGCACATTTTTTAATTTGGTTGTTGTATTTTATGTCTTATGCATTTCATTCTATTGGTTCTGGGCTTCAGATAGATGCAGCATCAATGTGTCCAACGGTCCTGACTCCTGCCCATAACCTCCCATCCGCCCCTTCTTATTCCTCCCCCGCTTAGTTTATTTCCTTCCCTGTCCTTCTCAGTTCTACAATCTAGGGAGCAGGGTAATCTAGGTATCTCCTCTTTGATACTTTGCATTGCCTTGTCTATATACCATAAATAAGTAAGATCATCTGGTATTTCTTCCTTTTTCTGATTTACTTAGATTAACATGGGATCATCCAGTTTTGTTTAAGTTGCAGTAAAGTGCATGATTTCATCCTTCCTTGCAGCTGCATAATATTCCATTGTGTGTGTATAGACTGTACCTTCCTCATCTGCTCATCTGTCCGATGGTTATTTTTAAAGGGCCTATGGGCCCCATCACTACCTTTTGGCACCATACTTGGGATAGATTGCTTTGGTTGTCTTCTTTATAACTGCTTAGTTTTGCCTTTGAGAAGATTTTGGTCAAATATACCAAGTCTCCAACAATAACAGTCAAAACATATTAAATCCTTCAATGGTCAAGCCCTAGTCTATGTATTTTTGCAGGCCTAATTTGTTTCACTTACACAGTAATGCTATGATATTATTGCTATAGAGATAGATAAATAGAGAGATAGAGAGATAGATAGATAGATAGATAGATAGATAGATAGATAGATAGATAGATAGATAGATAGATAGATAGATAGATAGATATTATCTTCAATATCTTAGATATGAGGAAACTGAGGTACTGAGTATCACCACTAAACTTACCCAGAGTCACTAGTAAAGGTGGGATTCAAATCCAGGAGTCTAGTTACAAACTTCATGGTCTCTGTACCTATACTCTAGTATCTCTGTACCTATACTCTAGTATCTCTGTACCTATACTCTAGTATCTCTGTACCTATACTCTAGTATCTCTGTACCTATACTCTAGTATCTCTGTACCTATACTCTACTATCTCTCACCAAACAAAACCATAAGGGAGGAAAAAAAACTTTCCTAATATGCTTCATCTCAATGCCCCATAAACAGGGGTGGAAAGATAATACAGCATATAGGGTGTTTGCCTTGCACACGACTAACCCAGTTTCAATCCCCAGTTCCCCAAGCACCGTGAGGAGTGATTCCTGAGCACTGCCAGGTGTGGCCCAAAAACAAAAAATAAAAAAGTCCCATAAACAGAAATTGTGATTTCTAATGCAGAAGAGTCCATGAAGAGAGATAAACACCCCCGGTCTGTACAAGGGGACAATAGTCCCGGGAGTAGCAAACAGTGCTGAGAGTCACATCTCTGTCAGTTGCATTCATGTGAAGGACCTGCAAGGAACAGGAGGAACAGGATGTGTTGAGTTCCTTCCACTGCACATCCAAAGCAAAGTCCTGCCGAATGACTGCATTTACCCTCATTGATGTTCACTCTTCCTCTTGCTCTCTGCCTCTTCCCAGCTCTGGCAGATGGGATGATAAACTAAAGCCTCTTCACAATCTTCCTTCCCCTTCTAATCCATACATCCATACTACCCTTAGCAGCAGCAGCCAGAAACATCCTTGCAAACAAATCTCAAATGCAAAATCTGCCCATAACTCTGCCTTGCTGAAGCTACCAATGGTTCCCCACAGTTCAGCGCCAAGTCCAAACTCTGGCCTGCCCACCTCTCCAGCTCCACCTCCATTGCACCTCTGCCCCAGCCCCTTGAAGATTTGTGAGGATTGATTCTCTCCTCTTTCTGGCTGGCCTGCCTGCCCACGGTACTATGAACTCCCTGTGGGCATGACCCACTCAGTTCTGAGACCCACTGCCAAATATAGACCTGACACAGAGAAAGCTATGAGTTTAGACATGAGGCTGGTATGGACAAACACATGGGTCTCTTCAAGATACAGGTAGGGTCAGAGGCACTAACACTCAGCCAGAACATGGGACTGGCAGCCAGAAACACAGCAGCCAGACTGAACCAAGGGTCAAAGATATCAACAGACACAGTCAGTTGAGCTGCAGATAAAAGGGACAGAGAGGAAAGGTCAGGAAAATAGAAATCATGTAAGACACAAGCACAACAATAGCAACAACCCCAAAGGGGCAGTTTGAGGGTAACCATGAGCTCATTCAGCTGGTTTTCAGGGTTGTAAACCAGAACTGGGTGTCACAGACAGAAACCTCCAAGTGAAGATTCGTGAACGGAAGAGGTTGTGCCTTTCAATTCAAGTGTAAGAGTATTCCCCGTCGCTATTTGATGGGTCACTCTGCCAGCCTGTGCATTCCAGCACCCTGAAATAAAGCAGTCCCAGAGTCCACCTTACAACTTGCCAAAAATATCTAAAAATAAGCCGATGGTAAATTTCCATCTCATTAATTTTCCTCAGGGTTTCTCTCTGACCCTTTCTACTGCAAACACAGCTGACAAACCACTGCAGGCGGAAAGCTTTCATTGAGCTGTTGATGGACAACTGCGTAATTTAAAAGCCAAGAATCTCTTACAGCTGCTGTTAGTAGCTACCCTGTCTGGTTTCTGATAATAAGTAGATCAGATTCACTATATGTCTAAGACCAGAAATCAGAAACTATAAAACGAATTTATGGGTACCCCTGGAATGAGTCTTCCAATATTCTCTGCAGGACTAACTAGCCCCAACCCACCTGTCCCCATACCTCCTGCAAGGAAGCCAGCACCCAAGGCTTTACAGGGGCTCAGAGCTGCCATACTCCCAGGCAGGCTCCAGGGCGTGCAGAGCATCTCATATTACCTACTCAAGTATCTGGCTCCTGGCCTGCACCCTCTGGCATTATCAGTGTGTCCCCTCTTCCTCCTCTTTTCTACCAGCACATAAACTTGTCATTTCTTCATCACAGAAGTAAATCCTTTCTTGTTTGACCACACACTGATTCACTGTCTCAGTTCTTACTTCATTCCTCTGTTCCCTTTGATGGTAAAACTCCCCTGCCCCAGGACTTCCCAGGTGGGGAGCAGGAGTTGGAGGGGGTGGGAGGGGGTCTCCCCACACCACAAGGTCTGCACAGCACTGCATCCTCAAACCCTCACATTGAACCCTAGCCAGGAGCAGTTCTGGACTTTCTGAGCACAGCTTGTATGGTCCCCAAAATGTATAAACACACACACACACACACACACACACACACACACACACACACACTCAGAGTCATGAGGCAAGACCTCAGCCAACAGATGTCTCTGTACCAAATCAACAGACAGCTGTGTTTAAGGTACCTCAGGACTATCACTATTTCCACTTATATTTACTATATACATATATAGGCTTTCCTCTTCAATGCCCCACCTGCACTGCCCTGGCCACACCACAGTGGGCACCCCTCAGTCCTCATCTCCTGCAGCCTTGGGCACACTAGGTCACTCACTGAGCCTCCCTGAATGCCACCTCAAACTCCCTTAAAAGAAGCTCAGTGCTTAGTTCAAAAGAAGGTACAAGGATCCTTCCTACCTGACTCACCGCCTAGCAACCCAGCTCTGACCTTACCCCCCAGAACTGTTCCCATGGTGGCCTGCTCTGAGAGCCAGCCTACCTGAGCACCAAGTCCAGCAAGTTCACCTCTGCTTCAGTTTTGGATAGAATCTCTGGCTCTGGCTCTGTTTCACCCACCTGCCTAAAGGCCTGCTCCCGGGTGCTGCTAGAGCTCCTCTAAAGCAATGCCTTCTGGTCTGGCTGAGAAGGCTTCAAGAATTGATCATCTCTCTGGCTATCGGACAGAGTGAAGTCCCAGTGTTCATGCCAACTGCCATGCACTTGCCCCTTGAAACAATACTGCAGTCCCACAGCTGTCTCTGCAGAGAAGCCTGGACAAAAGCCCTGAGCAGGAGAGCAGCCCAGAGCTAGTTCATAGTCCCTCGCCATTTCAGAGCCACTGACAATGCTCCAAGCTCTTCAACCAGGCCAAGTGCATCCCACACACTGATCCCTTATGTCATTCTCTAAGCCGGGGCAATATCTATCTCACTTAACGCACTAACACCTCTTAATTATGGTGTTAATGTTTGCTGCTTTGTTTTTGGACTACACCCAACTGTGCTCAGTGCTTACTCCTGGCTTTATGCTCAGGGATCACCCCAGGAAGTTCTCTTCCTGGACCAGGAAGATCACTCCTGTATCATATGGGGTGCTGAGGTACCAAACCCTTGTCAACTGCTGCAAGGAAACAGTCCTATTCACTGTACTATCTCTCTAGTCCACTTACAAACTTTTTTAGCTTTGCCAGGTCAGGGTAAGCTGCTGACACCAGCAACATTTCTCTCTTCACTCTGGCCTCTGCCTGTCTCTGAACTTGTCTGCTTCTTCCTTCCTCTCATCTCAAAAATAACAGGAAATTCTGACATGCTTGACCTCGTCGTCTGAGTGTTACTGGCAAATACACACACACACATACACACACACACACACACACACACACACAGAGTCATGAGACAAGGCCTCAGCCAAAGGATGTCTCTGTACCAAAAGAACAGACAGCTGCATTTGGGGTACCTCAGGACTATCACCATTTCCTTTTAATAATAACAATGAACTTATTATCTTTGACACTAATTGCAGGAATTTGAACAGATAATCACAGCTCAAGACATGCACTTCTCTTATGCTTACTAAAAGTCACAGGGGCCTTGCCTGTGACTGAGGCCTGAGTCATATGTGGCAGAGCTGCCAGTAATGAGCAGCAATCACAAGACCAGCAATGAGCATTTCTTAAACACCTAAAGCATGGGGGGAACGGGGAGGGGGAGCAAAGCCCAGAGGAGTGAGCTCCAAACTCCTCAGAGGTTAAGGTTTGAGCTCTAACTCTGCTGTTTATTTACTGTGTGCCAGAAAAAACAAAGGAGCCCATCTTTTGTCCCTTCTGAACGCGAAATGCCTGCTATAGAAAATAATGCCACATGATGTGAACTCATTTATTTCTGCGTTTAGGAGAAAAATGACCAATCACATCCTTGTTTAGGTATTGACTCCCCTAACCTGGTCTGAAAGTCCTGCAAAAAATGTAATGATTGCCAATAGTTTAACCTCTCTGATCCTCATTTTCACATATTTAAAAATGAGATCATTTCCCTGCCAGTGTCCAAAAGTCTAGAATAGAACTGTTTGGACACAATCCTATCAAAGGAAGTGAAAGTTTGTCACCTATCCAGAAAGCTTGTACACACACAGAAATGCTCAAAAAAACCCTAAATTTTTAAACACTTAATTCACCAATTGAGTCTACCCCATCCTCTTCAGCAGTAAGTTGGAGCCCCCATCCACTTAATGAGCCTCCATTGTGCCATTTTGTACCAGGTGTAGTGCTACTCCTAAGGATCACAGGTGAATAAATAGACATGGCAAGACAAGGCCAGGGAACCTAGAAAGAAAACCAGACTTTAAAAAAATTTTTATTTTATTATACCAACATGAGTTATGCAATTACAAAGATATTCATGATTGGGCTTCTGTCATACAGTGTTCCAGCACCCATCCCCTCCGCCAGTGCACATTTCCCATCACCAATGTCCATAGATTCCCTCTCCCTCCTCAAGCCTGCTTCTATAGCAGGTATTTCTCTTTTCTCTCTCTTCTCTCTCTCTCTCTCTCTCTCTCTCTCTCTCTCTCTCTAACTCACTCTCTCACTCTCCCTTCTATTACACATTGTGGCTTGCCCTACATACTTTTAGGGATTATCATGTAAATCCTTTGCCTACATTCAATGCTCAGTTCTTGTCTGGAGTTACTGTTTCCAACAATTAGTAGAAAACTAATTAGTATAAAGAGATGTATTTATATCCCACAAATGAATGCAGTCATTCTATATCTGCCCTTATCCTTCTGACTGATTTTACTCAGCATGATCCTTTCTATGTTCATCCATTTATAGTTAAATTTCATGATTTCATTTTTCCTGACAGCTGCATAGTATTCCATTGTGTAGATGTACCAAAGTCTCTTTATCCAGTTATCTGTTCTTGGGCACTCTGGCTGTTTCCAGATTCTGGCTATTGTGAATAGTGCTGCCATGAACATGGAAGTGCAGATGGTGTTTCTGTTGTGTGTTATTGGGTCACCAGGGTATATTCCCAGGAGTGGTATTGCTGGTCTAATGGGAGCTCAATATCTAGTTTTTGTAAGGAATGTCCATTTTGTAAGAAAACCAGTCTTTATATGAAAGGTTATAAGGGCTTCCTTGAGGGATAAATATTACAAAAAAGACTATTCCAGACATAAGGACAATGAAATGCAAAGTCCTGGAGATAAGACTTAGAGTTCAGCCTATCAGAGAACTGAGGTCATTTATCAAGTTTTGCTCAGAGGTCCAGGCCGTGGGAGAAGAGACAAAAGTGCAGCACCACACAGGGACTAGGTCATCAGAGCATTGTGGAGCCAGCTAAGGACGAATATCTTCCCTGCGGCCAGTAACGGGCTTTTAGAGACTTACAATAAAAAGGCAGAGATGCCATTAGCTGTCCATTTGGGATAGGTTTCTCAGATCTTATAACGCAAGTTTTGCCTGGGGCACTTGTTAAATGCAGAGTGATTCTTTCATGCGGAGTGTGGCCTTGGCTGCAACATTACCAACGAGCTCAAGGTGACGCTAATAGTGTTGGTTTGTGGACAATGTATTGGTTTGCAAGAAAGCAGGACTAGGAAGGCGAGGACCCCAGCCAGAGGAATGATGGGAAGTAAATGCACTGAGGAAGGAGGAAAGGGAATAGAAAGAAATAGCCAGAGATGGAACATTTTAGGATTGGACACAAGGATGTGATCCAGTTCCCACCGTCATCAGCGCAAAGCCCTGAGACCAGCCAGCATACAGAGAGCTCTTGTGTCAGAAAGCTCTCACAAAAAAAAGCCACGTTTGGAGCAAAAGAGAATTCCATTCACCAGGAGAAGCCAAGTTATACTGATGATGAAATTGAATTGCAGATCTGATTCGAATGTGAGTTGCAGATTGGAAACAGGTATCTGGGACATTAACTGATAGGATTTTGTTTTGCTTCTGAATATTTTCCTTTTGGCATCAAAGAGACCAGAGCTACCTTTTATTTTTCCCTCTCTGACTAATGACTGATGATGAATATGGCAGTCTAGGGTGTTATGGCTCAGAAAGCCAGGTAGATCTTTGGGGTTCCCCTTCTGAAGCAAATTTTGGTCAATTGTTATCCAGAATCCCCACAAGCAACCATGACTGGGACTGGCTAGAACAAAGAGATCTCCATCACAAAGAGCACATAGAAAACTCAGCCAGGCACTGTGAGTGATTCTCTGATATCCATTCTACCCTACTCCACTGAGCACAGTAATACAAATACAAAACTAATTCCATATCCATGCATGACTCCTCATTAGCTAAACCAGAAGTCAGCAACCTCTTTCCCATAGAAGTTTAGATAATTAAGCATTTTTCCTTAAAGGGTCTCTGCCATGATCATTAAACTCTGCCTCTCTAAAGTAAAAACAGCTGTAAACAATAATAGATAATGGATGTAGCTGTGGGCCAATAAAATTTTATTTACAAACTAAAATAAATAAATAAGAGAGTTCATTAGCTATTTGAAAGTTCTCAGTCTCTGTTTCTTCCCACTGAAATCCAAACTCAATCTCCTTCATAGAGAATTTGAAAACAAGAACTTCAGGTTCTTGGCACTATTCCTGGCAGAGAGGGGTGGTAAGGACGGGGGTAGGGGAGTAGGAGAGGAAGTTTGGTTATAATCATGTATGGAACCAGCAAGAACTGATGATTTGGTGTGACCTATCCCACAGACTGCACTAATAAAATAAATCTGGCTGAGATACTGAAAGGATGCTATTTACCATTCCTGGCCCAGCTTAGTTTATGAGAACAGCCTAGAGAGGGGGTGTTCAGGGCAGTTTGACCATGAACAAGGCTGTTTCACAACTCCTTCCACCTTTGTCTCTCCACATTTCCCTGTTTTAAAAACCAACTCGGTTCAAATCAGCTTTTGCAAGAATACTCTGGGTCTCCATTCCTGCCTTTGTGGGCCTATTTCCCTTTGTAGATGACCGGTACATCCCCTATGTTGATATACTGGTTGTTTGGTTTAATGTCTGCCTCCTCCAGCAGACTGTGGCACTTGAACTAAGTGACCCAGCTGGAGCAGTCATACTCCTCTGAATGTGTAGACTTTCATTTTCAGCAATATGACAGACTTTTTATTGTAGTGTAATAGTAGAAACTGTGTGTAACTTTGGGCACCTTCCTTTAAATCCAAACACGGGTAAGACTACAAAACTGAGAACACAGTGAACTGAGATTTGTACTTTCTCTTTTTTTTCTCTCTTTCTCTCCTTCAAAACAATCTTTTAATATTTTTTTGTTTGTTGCTACTGTTGATTTTTTTTTCTTCCTACGGCTAAAGGGGATATCTTTACTTTTTTTTCTGAGATTTATAGTTTGGATGGTGGGAGCAGCCATACTGATGCATTCTTTTCTTTGATTGACGCAAAGACACGACATTACAATTGCTTCATGGTGATTAAAAAAACAAAAATAGATTCCTACTTGAATAGAACTGGTGAGTGGACACTACTCAGGGAAATTATCCCTAAGCTATTTCATCACAAATATACCTTAAAAAGTATTCCAGGGCCGGAGCAATAGCCCAGCGGGTAGGGCCTTTGCCTTACATGCAGCCGGCCTGTGCCAGCCTGGGTTCAATCTCCGGCATCCCATATGGTCCCCGAGCACAGCCAGGAGTAATTCCTGAGTGCAGAGCCAGGGAGAAACCCCTGAGCATTTCCGGTGTGACCCAAAAAAAGCAAAGAAAGAAAAAAAGAAGAAGTATTCCAGAGGTCAAAGTGATAGTACAGTAGATAGGGCATTTGCCTTGCCTGTGAATGACCCAAGTTCAATCCCTAACATCCCATATAGTCTCCCTAGCACTGCTAGGAGTAATTTCTGAGTGCAGAGCCAGGAGCAACCCCTGAGTATTGAGCATTGTCAGGTATGCTCCCCCACACCAAAAATTAGAGCATTCCTCCTCTTCATGCCAAGTGAAGATAGTCATTAGGAAAGGGCTAGATATAGAATGATCTCACCCATGTGGGATTTACAGATACATGCAAGGTAGTAGCAAAGGGCCAAAGCAACACTATGAAAGAACTGATTCACAAATGAGTCTGTGGGCAGGAGGAGTGGAGTGAGGGTGGGGAGATGAGTGTTGAGAAAGGGAGGAAATTGGAATTCCTTGGGGGTGGGAGAGGTACACTGGTGATGAGTGTGGTTTTGAAATATGTACATGAGCAACCATCATTAACAATACTGTAAGTCACAACATCAAGGTGATAGTATAGCATGTAGGGTGCTTGCCTTTCACACAGCTGCTCTGAATTTCATCTCTGGCACCCCATATGGTCTCCAGAGACCTACTGGAAGCAATTCCTCAGCACAGAGCCAGGAGTAAGCCCTGAGCACCACTTGATAGAGCCCCCAAATTCCCCAAAAGCAATAAAATATTGTAAAACACAGTATATCGTTCAGTTTTAAAAATGCAATACCTTATTCATCAATAATGTTTTTCTATTTTTTGTAAGGCAATGTATAATCATATATGTTCACTGAAAGTTACTCATCTATGCATGCTCAGTTCTTCCTTAGAAATACGCATCAATTTTCCTGGAGAATTCCCAAATATTTATGGGCTTTACATCCCTCTAATCTACTTAGAATAAAGCCAGATACTTCCTCTGACATTATTAAGTTTTGAAATCTTTACTGGTTGTACTGACCAGACCAGCTCCCAAATCGTCTGTTTGCCAAAAATCCCTCCCCTAACTGTTAGCCATTACCATAATTTTTATAAAGAAGAATGTCTCCTGGTAAGTTACATCTAAAATATTATTAAAATATTTTTAATCTTTTCTCTTACATGACTGATCTTACATGAAATAAGGAAAGTGTGAGGTCAGAGATATAGATAGCTGGTAGGGCATTTACCTTGTATACAGCTGACCTGAGTTCAAACCCAGCATCCCATATGGTCCCCTGAGTACCACCAGGAGTAATTCCTGAGTGTAACCAGGAGTAGCCTGAGCATAGCTAGGTATGACACAAAAGAAGAAAAAAATAAGGAAAGTGTTCAGATCAGGGTCAGGAACAATGAGAAACTATAAATCCAGAGAGATAACCAAGTACTGAAACTGGCATTTTCTCTGGAGGTATATGTCAATCCCTGGTGGTTTGGGAACTGATTTTAATGGGTCTCATGAGCATGAAAGGACAGGAAATGATGCTTAGAACCAAAATGGAGTAAAAGCCTGAATTAGAAATAACCACCCAAGATCTCCAAATATCTCCAACATCCTCAATGAAACTAACTAGATTTAAAACAAAACAAAACAAAACAAAACCTTCCCCACAGGCAATGGAGATCTTGAATGTTTTGACTTTTACTCTAAGAAAAGTATGAAAAATGGCAGGGAAGGAGACAGGGCACGAGAGATCTCCCAAGTGAATTCTTAATCAGAAACCTTTATATACATAGATTCAGAGATGGCATTCTACCTGTGGGAACAGAAAAATCCCCAAGTCAAACACTGACATGGTCTTAGACTGATCAGTAAATCCCAAGCAGGATGAGCAAAAGGAAATATGTGTCAAACTCATTGCATTCAAGCTGCAGACATTAAATGTAAAGAGAAAATCTTTAAGATGAAAGAAAATAAGAAGGCACATTACCCAAGGTCAAACATTAGACTGACAGCTGACTCCTCCTGTGACAATAGAAGTTAGAGAAAGTGGATGCACAAATGTCAGGTCCCTGTATGTTCCACCCATATGAACGCTACGTGCTCACACCTACAACAGGCTCTTGCTGTGGCGTAAAAATTTTCTCCTCCAAGGAAGTGGGTACTCTGATGGTATTGGCATGATGTGTGCACAAAAGTATAATTAACAGCATTGTAAATCCTTGTTCTTTAATAAAAATGGTTTTTAAAAACATCCTTCTGGTTTAAAAAAGAGCCAAAAAGGACCCACTTAGAGCCATCTTTTTAATCTTGCTTGCAGAGTTTACCTTCTTTCTTTCCTCAATAGTATTTCATGAGAGAGATAGAGAGAGAGAGTAGTTAAAAGCATTGCATTGAAAGTAGAGGATGGATCAGAAATAGTGCAGAGTTTAAGGTACTTGCCTTGCATGCAACTAACCCTGGTTCGAACTCCCAGAACTACGTGTGGCCCCCTGAGCACTACTAAGGGTTACTATTGAGCAAAGAGTCAGGAATGGCCTCTGAGCACAAGGGAGAAGAGCAGGCAGAAGGCAAGAAGACAGGAAGGAAGGAAGGAGGGAGGGAAGAAGGGAAGGAGGGAAAGAGGGAGGGAGGGGAGGGAGGGGAGGGAGAGGAAGGGAGAGGGAGGAAGAGGGAGGGGAGGAAGGAAGGAGGGAGAGGAAGGAAGGAAGGAAGGAAGGAAGGAAGGAAGGAAGGAAGGAAGGAAGGAAGGAAGGAAGGAAGGAAGGAAGGAAGGAAGGAAGGAAGGAAGGAAGGAAGGAAGGAAGGAAGGAAGGAAGGAAGGAAGGAAGGAAGGAAGGAAGGAAGGAAGGAAGGAAGGAAGAGCCAGAGAGATAGTGCAGCAGGTAGGGTGCTTGGGTTGCATGTAGCCAACTCAGTTAAATCCCTGGAATCCAATATGGTCCCCAAATGCAGCCTGGATTTATTCCTGAGTTCAGGAGTAATCCCTAAGCATTGCTGGGTGTGTCTGCAAAAGCAATAAATAAACAAAAAGAAAGAGAGAGAGAAAGGGAGGGAGGGAAGGAGGGAGGGAGGGAGAAAGAGGAAGAGAGGAAGAGATGAAGAGAGAGAGGAATGTAGGAAGGGAGGAAGGGTGGGATGGAGGGACGGAAGAGGAGTACAGAAGGGAGGGAAAATAAGAAGCATTATTTTAGCATCACTATTTATTAGCTTTTTTACTTTGTGTATCTTTCCTCTGAATCTTCATTTAAAAGTAAAAATTTGAGGGACCAGAGAAAGAGAGAGAGAGAGAAAGAGAGAGAGAGAAAGAGAGAGAGTACAGCAGGCAGGACCCTTGAATCAGGTTGTGGCCCAAGGACCAAAAAATAAGTAAATAAATATTGAAAGTTCTTAAAAATAAAAAATTTGAATTGGAAGAGATTGGAGTTTCTGTCCTGGTCCAAAAGCTTCCTTTATAGAGCTGCCTAAGGTCTTTGTTGTATCTGGCTGCATTTATTTATATATTTTCCCCAAGTGTGTCCCACTGAGATGTTCTATGTAAAACAAAAAGAAAAAGAAAATAGAGAGAGAGTTGGTGCGCTATGATCAAGACAAATGAAAAATACTGAAAATGTCTCCATCTAGATTCTGCACATTTCTAGAAGCAAGTATCTGAGAAGTTCAGTAGTGAGAAAACCAGTTTATGACCTGCCAGGAGTTCCCATACATGTTTACCATGAAGATTTTCTTGTCTCATGGAGATAATGGTTTTGGAAAACACTAAAGTATCATGGCATTCGAAGTGCTTTTCATCACTTCTCGACCTTTGGACTAAAATCAAGTGTAAAGTGCTTCTCTGCGCTGGCAAATTATGGTTCTGTCACAGAATGACTTCACTGGATTTGAAAAGCACATAAGCAAGTCAGCAGAAACGGAATCATGGGTTAAAATGATGAGCTCATAGACACGGCTCGGCTGCATCTGCTTTGCAGGGCCAGAACAGAGTCTGTCCCTTCCACGTGCCTAAGCGGTCAATGCTGAGGGACCCTGTTGGGCCCCCAAATTAGTAGCCTCTAAAGGGAATCAGACTGTGTATCTGAACCAGTACAAATATTTTCAAATGTACTATCTATGTCTATTATACCTATATACATATATCATATGCTTGTTCTGCTGTTCTATTATGATCTTTACAAAACCCCTTATAAGATCAAAAATGTATGAGCTGGGTATGTGACTATAGGATATGCCTTGCATATATGAGACCTGGGTTCAATCCCCACCACAAACACACACACACACACACACACACACACAGAGTAAGGTGATAAAACAAAGGAGAAGAGAAGAAGCATTTTTCCTTTTCCACAGCCCCTTGAAGGTTAAACCAAGCTCCTCTGATGCAGTCTCCTCACTCTGGAAACTCAAGCCCTGAACTAACTCTTAGGCAGGCCACCAGTCTAAGAGAAACTGTAGAAACAGGATAAGGTCCCTCAAACTGAGAAGACACACAAGTTCTGCAAAAGTGGCCCTTTCCTTCTAAGCCTAGCTTTTATCAGACGAGCTGCAGCAGGCCAGAAAGATAGTATAGGGGGTGGGGTGCTGGCCTTGGCACTCAATTCTTGGCATCCCATACCATCCTGCGAGCACTACCAAGAATAATTCTTGAGTGCAGCGCCAGATCACTGTGAGATACATGTTTGGGTTTGAGGTACACAACGTTTCAACATCCCTTGTTTCACCAGTGTATATTGGTATGTAGGTACTCATACACCCTTGAGTATAAATGGGTGTGGCCCAAAACACTCACACTCACACTCAGACACACACACACGCATGCACATACACAGAAACAAGAAAAGCGGCAACATTTCTGCAGTGTGGGAAAATACTAACCTCACTGGCTGGAGTTCAAGTTTTGATCTAATGAATTTGACTTTGAGCATATACTACTAAGTTAATAGTGTATCTTATTTTTTTTTGTGTGTGTGTGTGTTACACCCAGCAATGCTCAGGAATTACTCCTGGCTCTGTGCTCAAGAATTACTTCTGGCAGAGTTTAGCGAACCCAGGATATGCTGGGGATCAAAGTCTGGGTCAGCTGCTTGCAAGGCAAAGGCCCTCCCTGCACCAAAGAGAAAGGATCTCAGCCGAGAGGAGTCCTACCCAAAAGAAGGGGAAAAGCATCTTCTCAAAATCTACGTCTATTATACCTATATACATATATCATATGCTTGTTCCGCTGTTCTATTATGATCTTTACAAAACTCCTTATAAGATCAAAAATGTATGAGCTGGGTATGTGACTATAGGATATGCCTTGCATATATGAGACCTGGGTTCAATCCCCACCACAACACACACACACACACACACACACACAGAGTAAGGTGAGAAAACAAAGGAGAAGAGAAGAAGCATTTTTCCTTTTCCACAGCCCCTTGAAGGTTAAACCAAGCTCCTCTGATGCAGTCTCCTCACTCTGGAAACTCAAGCCCTGAACTAACTCTTAGGCAGGCCACCAATCTAAGAGAAACTGTAGAAACAGGATAAGGTCCCTCAAACTGAGAAGACACACAAGTTCTGCAAAAGTGGCCCTTCCCTTCTAAGTCTAGCTTTCATCAGACCAGCTGCAGTGGGCCAGAAAGATAGTATAGGGGGTAGGGTGCTGGCCTTGGCATGCAACTCTTGGCATCCCATACCATCCTGAGCACTACCAAGAATAATTCTTGAGTGCAGCGCCAGATCACTGTGAGATACATGTTTGGGTTTGAGTTACACAACGTTTCAACATCCCTTGTTTCACCAGTGTATATTGGTATGTAGGTACTCATACACCCTTGAGTATAAATGGGTGTGGCCTAAAACACTCACACTCAGACACACACACACACACATGCATGCACACATACACAAACAAGAAAAGCGGCGAACATTTCTGCAGTGTGGGAAAACCCTTGAACTCACTGGCCCGAGTTCAAGTTTTGATCTAATGAATTTGACTTTGAGCATATACTATTAAGTTAATAGTGTATCTTATTTTTTTGGTGTGTGTGTGTGTGTTACACCCAGCAATGCTCAAGAATTACTCCTGGCTCTGTGCTCAAGAATTACTTCTGGCAGAGTTTAGTGAACCCAGGATATGCTGGAGATCAAAGTCTGGGTCAGCTGCTTGCAAGGCAAAGGCCCTCCCTGCTGTATTATCTCTGGCCCTGGACATCTTACTTATTAGGGATTACAAGGGCATCAGGATGTCTGTGAAGCACTTTGATAGACACAATTTATCCTATGTCTCTCATGCAGTGAAGATGATGCCATCCCCATGAAATAACACAAGTAGCCCAAGGCACTTGTACCATGAAAATTGCCTAATGCAAAATCCATTTCTTTCTGCCTCTAGATTCCTGACTCCTGATTACCCACTGCCTCTTGCATCCTCTCCTCCTTGTTGTTTTGTACAGGAACTGGCGAGAATTGGCACTTCCATACTGTGGACACAGCATATCAGCAGGAATTATTGAAGGTTAATCTCTGGAGACTCACAGACATGGGGCAGAGCTGCTACCTGCTCTCCCTGTGCCCAGCCACTCACGAGGCACCCGAGAGGGATGGCGGGTTCTAGCCCTGGCCCACCACACCAGCTGAGCCTCACAAGAAGCCAGACGACCCCCCCCACTCCAGGAGGGCCGCCATTTTCCACATCCAGACTTCCCTCTCATCAGAGAACTCCACCAAACCAAAGAGCCTATCACAGCCCGGCTCACGTGGCCCCTTTGCATTCGCGCTGTTCATCAATAAATGCTGGAGATCCGAGGTAACTACAAGAGTATGCCACCCTCACGGCAGGGGCCTGGCAAGCTACCCAGGTCGTATTTGATATGCCAAATACCAGTAACAATTATATACCTCATTCCCATGACCTGATGGAATGGTTTGAGGTTCTTTATGTTCCTGGAGCAAGCAGATGCCCTTGAGCTCTACTAGCATGAGACAGGACATATGGAGATGTTACTGGTGCAAATCGATGCAAATCGATGATGAACGGGAAGACTGTGATACTGTGATACTGTGAATCTCTGGAGAGGTGAAGGCGAGCCATCAAGAGAAAGCAGAGAAAGGTTGTGTCCCCACCCCCGAGCTCCCACCCCAGCCTGAAGATCACCAACTACTTCTGTTCTGACTCCATAGTCACCGCTGCAGAGAGCATTTCAGTTCTGCAAGAAGGGAGATAATTCACCAACCACTGAAGTCCTCACAGGACAGCTAAACAAATGGAGAAGTTTCAAAAGTCACAACATGGGAGAAAGAGCCTAGCATAAAGTGGCAGAGGCTGCCAAAAATAACAGACATCATTTTTGCCCATTTCTTCTTTTTTAAGGTAAAGGTACATTGGTGGTGGGAAATACACACTGGTGAAACAAGGAATGGTGAAACATTGTATAACTCAACCCAAACATGTATCTCACAGTTTTTAATAATTGAAAATTATTAAAATTTTTAATAATTAAAAAAAAATAAATAAATGTAAGGGTAGAAAGATGAAGGAAGCATACAGTTCCCCAAATCATAACTCCCAACTTACCCAAGCTCCCATTCACAGCAAAAACATCACCACTGTTGCATCAAGCTCTCCGTGTGCTTTCCTGCCTACACACACATCAGCCTAATGACAAACTGGGCTGCAGAGTGAGTTTTGGGTCTAAGGTCTGGGTCCACAAGCTGAGCTTAACCTTGGAAAACTTCTCAGACTCCCCAGGTTTCTCCTTCCTCTTGGGTAAGTTTGGAATTATAAGGGTAGTCCCCACCTCAGATGGCTGTTCTAAGTGCTAAAAGCATGAGAAAGCGCCTACACCTGAAATGGGATAAATAAATGAGCATGTGGAAGAGGGAGGCTGTTACTGAGAGCATCCACACTGGTGTTTAACTTAATTTCCAATAGCTGTGATTTATTCCTTCGCTGGCACTGATGACGCTCCATATTCTTTGTGCCCTTGTGCTTCATAGCTAGGGGCGTGGGTGCTTTGTGGAGCTCTTCGGTCTTTCCCAGCTGAGAGAGAAGCAGACAGATACTGGCTCCAGTCATAATGTTGTAAGTGTGGTGGGGTATGGGTGGGAGAAGGAGAAGAGCAGGAGAGCGTGGGCCTGTCTTCCATTCTGACCATTTCCATTCTGACCGTTCATTTACCACCTCTTGTAACACCGGCCCTCTTGCCTTCGTGCTAGCAGCAAATACGTGTCCTGTGCTTCATCCTGCTTGGTTGTAGTTTTGGTTCGTTTTGGGGCCACACCCAACAGTGCTCAGGGCTTATTCCTGGCTCTGTGCTTGGGGTTCTGGTGGGCTCCTGGTGGGACTCGGGGGACCATATGATTGAACCTGGGTCAGCTTTGTGCAAGGCAAGCACCCTACCCACTGTACTATCTCTCTGGCCCCCTGTGCTTTTGTTCTCCTATGCTGCCAACTTACAGAGAAGGGTCTATGTGAGAGTGAGAGACGAAAAAGAGGAACTAAACTAGAGCACTGTGTTCTTAAAGATGGCTTCATACAACTTCATACATTTCTATATTTTTATTTAAAATACCTACGATGAAGGCAGTAAGTGTGCAATATTTTATTGGATGGGAGAGATAGTACCAGGGTTAATGGCACTTGCCTTGCAATGGGTTGACCTGAGTTCGGTCCCCGGAACCACATATGGTTCCTGAGCACCACCAGGAGTGATCCCTGAGCACAGAGCAAGGAGTATGCCCTGAGCACCTCCAGGAGTGGTCAAAAACAAAATCCCAAACAGTAAAGTGTGTGATTTTCTTTGTTGTAATGCTCAGGGCTTGCTCCTGGTTCTGCACTCAGGTCACACTCCTGGCAAAGCTCAAGGAACCATATGGGGTGCTGGGAATTGAAATGAAGTCAGCCCTATGCGGGTCAGCACCCTACCTGCTGTACCTCTCTCTGGCATGATTTGAGAATCTTAACTTCTAGTAATACTATCTGGAGAAGCCACGTGAAGCTTTGCCTGGAACCGAGGACACTACTGACCCAAGTTGACTTCATAATGTACGTTATAAGCATGTATACTCCTTCACATTATATCCATTATACATTGTAAAGTCTTTCCTAATATACTACATAGTACAAGTAGCTCCAGGTACTGTGACTCTCAAGTTTAAACACACACCAGCAGATATGCAGAGTTGAAATCTGAAAAGACAGGACTGTTTCTTTACCTGAGTCCAATCTCAAATAAGTAGAGGTTTAGTTCTTATTCTTGTTGCTGGCAGACAAAAATTCCTTTTAGCACATTCATTAGAAAGTTTTATGCAGGGGCTTCTACTTCCTTCATTAGCCCAAGCCTGGGGTGTCTTTCCTATAGGGAAAACCTGTCTTAGAAGCTAGAAAATACTTAGAAAATAACTTAGAAATTATTTTCCTTCTAACTATTATGAATAATTCTTCCATGAACAGAGAATAAATGCTGTGTCAATCTCTCAGCAATAGTGTTTTTTTATGCTTTGGGAAAACTGAAGGTCATGAGATTGTTCTGGAATTTTCTGAGGATCTGCATATTATTTCCCTAGGGGTGAAGCCAGTTTTCATCCCCACCAACAGTCCCTTTCTCCACACCTTCCTCATCACATCTTTCCGTTTGATAATGATAGATAAATAGATAGGTAGATGGAGTTGATTTGTAATGCTATATGCATAAAGCATATGTAACTTTGTAAACAAAAGACCTCAATAATATTTTACTCTTGGTTTTGAGGCCACACTTAGCAGTGCACAGGGTTATTCAGGGATCACTTCTGGCAGGGCTTGGGGGACTATATAAGATGCAGAGAATCGAACCCAGTCAACTGCGTGCAAGACCCGCACCCTACGCCATTGCTCCAGCCCCCAATATTTTTTATTTAAGTCAGTTTTTTAACATCTGCAGCCCCACTGCAGATGTTAGCGAGCTCAGCACTGCATTTAAAAGTTGTTTTTAGTGCCTCATCAATTATTTCAAAACTTTTTAAGAGTGTTTTCAGACTCTCTGCTCCACTGCAAAGAGCATTGAAAGTCAGAGCCTATCTGCTAAAGCGGTGTCCATTAGACACATCTGAACCCTGAGCATCACACTTGTGTAGCTCAGTATAACTTTTAAAGTGCCATTTCACGTCCATTCAGTCCTTTGATAAATTCACCAGCCCCACGAGGTGGTCATTACAGGGATCAGGATCTCCGTGTTGTAAAAAATCAATGAGAAGCAAGTGTCTTACTCCACAGATATTAAAAATCAAACCAGAGGCAAAAGCCAAGTGGATCCTTGAGGTCACTGTTTCTCCTGTACTTTTCCCTGTCCCTCATATGAACTCTTCCCACTTCAGTTCTTAAGTGTCTGCTCTGAACCAACTCCAGGGCTTTAAAAAAAGATCCTCATATACAGCATACTCAGGTACAAATGACTGACAGAAGAATGAGAAGAAAACTGGACTTATCAAGATGGCATTATTGTCTTCTATTTCTAGAATACAGGAAAGAATTTAAAAAGTGCTGTTCAGAGTTGGCTGTAGATTTTCTCTTATTCAGCAAAACATATTGATGTTTACAATAAAATGCCTCCATCATGCAAAAACGGAATCCATAAAATTCAATTGCATGAAATGCTGACATTGCATTATTACAGAGCTAATGAAAAGCAATGTATTTCAGAAAGGTTTACGGTTACTGTATGATGTGTATGCATGTGGCACTCAGAAGTTGCTCCTGGGAGCTGTTTGATTTTTCTTTCCTGACACAGGAAGGCAGAAAGATGCAGATCCAAGGTACTCACCAGGACTGAGAGGGTAGAGACCTGTGTGGGAAGAAGGGAAAAGGCAGCTTCCAGGCCCGACCCTGGGGCTGCTCCTCTGTGGTCCCAGGGCTGTGGCCTGGGAGACAGAGTGTGCTGCTGAGCGTCAGGACTGCTTCCCAGCCCCACATGATCACAGAAGAGTCTGCTCACCCACCACACTCCCCCACACCTGCAACGGCTGCAATTTAGTCAGAGCAGAGGGAGGGAAACATCAATTGTGTTCCAACTGAATTTCATCATCCTGGCACACTTATTTCTGGAGTTTATTATATCTCGTTGTGAAAGACAAATCCCAGAATATTAAGTGAAGGAAAAGTCTCTTTGTAAGAGAACTCGAGAACGCCCCATGATGGGTAAGAAGAATTTGGAGGGGTAGGGAAGATGATTGTAGACAGGAAAGAGAAGAGAGCAAACAGCAGAAAATGCAAGAGAAAATGTGAAAAGAACAGGTGTTTGGGCCAGGGAGAAATTTCAGAGTGTTGGCACACGCAGGGCGCTGCATGGGACCCCTGGCAGCAGGTTCTCTGGAGCACTGCCAGAGGTAGCATGTGAGGTACACACACACACACACACACACACACACACACACACAGAGAGAGAGAGAGAGAGAGAGAGAGAGAGAACAATTTGCTACATAATAATTTTAGGTTTGGTGCTGAGTTTCATTGTTACCTTTCTCTTGGGTCTCTAAAACTTGCAAATGGCCACACCTGCCCCCCTGCGCCAGAGGGAACCTAGCAATGACAGAATCACACGGTGTCCAGTGAGGCTGCTGAGAGGGGTGGCTTAAGGGCACTGACAAAGGAAGGAAGAAGTGAAGAGACAGCACAGCAGAAACTTGAGGTAACTAGGAAGGTGCAACCAGTTCACCACTGAGAGGAGCACATGAGTGTACCCTGATTCGACATTAAGAACACTAAAGTTGACAGAGAGATAGTTTAGTGGCTGGAGCATATGATTTGCATGCAGGAGACCCAGGTTAGGTTCCCAGTACCACATGATTCTCTGAGCATCACCAGAAACAAGCAGGGGGTGGCAGAAGAAATAAATAAACAACAAATAAATGATGTTTGATCACCACCCACTGTGGACTCCAAGAAGAAAAATAACTTTTTTTGTTTGTTTTTTGGGTCACACCCAGCAATGCTCTGGGGTTACTCCTGGCTCTGCAGTCAGGAATTGCTCCTGGCGGTGCTCGGGGAACATATGGAATGCTGGGGATCGAACCCGGGTCGGCTGTGAGTGAGTCAAATGCCCCTACCTGCTGGACTATTGCTCCAGCCCCAAAATAACATTTTTCAAATGTGTTAGGAAACCATCCACCCTCAAATAAATAAATTGCTGGGTGAGAGGGTGGGATGAGAGACCTCCCAAGTGGTGCTCAGGAGACCCTAGGTCCTTCCAGTGATTCTTGGCCAATCAGGAGAATGGAGGTTGGAGAAAGAGCGCCAGGAAATTGGCATTTAGTAGGCTAGGTTTTTCTTTTACATTTGATTTGTTTTGGATCACACCCTGTGATGCTCAGGGGTTACTCCTGGCTCTGCACTCAAGAATTACTCCTAGAAGTGCTCAGGAAACCATATGGAATGCTGAGGATTGAACCTGGGTCAGTTGCATACAATGCAAACACCCTACCAGCTCTATTATCTCTCCAGCCCCAGGTTTTTCATTTCGAAGGAAGAAAAGAGTTTCATGGTAGATATGGGGTACTGCTTGCACACTACAGTGTACTTGATGCTAATGAGCTGTGAATGCTAAATAATAAATAGGGTAAGTTTTGTTCTGTATATTTTACCACAACTAAAAATAAGCAAGTAAATAAATGGAACTAGAAGCAAGTTGATGGATTTTCTTGCAACCTTGGATAAGGACCTTTATCTTGATAACTGTGATTAAAAAATCCAGAGATTCTAAGATTCTGTTTATTACAGAATTATTCACAAAACAAACTGGAAACAACTTCAAAATCCATCAATTGGAAAGTGAAAGGTAAATTACACACAGAAGAGCACTCATTAAAAATAATAATATATGTTGATATAAATTATTTATATCGACATAAAATGCTGTCAAAATATCACAAATGAAAAGCATTACATTATTTAAAAGCATGTAGCTATGATCCAACTTTATGTGTAGGGCAGAGAATGTCCCCACAAACCAAAAACTGAAAAGAGTTCACCAAAATGTTGCCAGTACTTTGGTAGTTTGTTGGCAGTTTTTTATATTATACTACAATGTTTGAAAATTTTGCCACAATATTGAATTGTATGTATAAAATAATTAATCTATTTTCTTTTTCTTTTTTTTTTTTTTTTGCTTTTTGGGTCACACCCGGCGATGCTCAGGGGTTACTCCTGGCTCTGCACTCAGGAATCACTCCTGGCTGTGCTCGGGGGACCATATGGGATGCCGGGGATCGAACCTGGCGCGGGCAAGGGCCGGCTGCAAGGCAAACGCCCTACCCACTGGGCTATCGCCCGCCCCAATTAATCTATTTTCAATCTGGCTTTCACCACCATATGATCTTTTAGTTATAAAAATTAATTAATTTAATGTACTATGTATAACCAAATATAAAACAAGGAGTGTATATGTCTGTGTGTGTCTCTGTGTGTGTGTGTATGTGTGTGTGTGTGTGTGTGTGTGTGTGTGCACGGACAGACTTTTCCCATAGAAATATAAATTTATTTATATTTTCCTTCTCCTCCCTTTTATTTCTAGCAAATTAAACTCAGAGTTCACAAAAAGGGGGCCGGAGCGATAGTCCAGCGGGTAGGGTATTTGCCTTGCACGCGGCCGGCCCATGCTGCCAGGGTTCGATCCCCGTCATCCCATATGGTCCCCTGAGCACTGCCAGGAGCAAATCCTGAGTGCAGAGCCAGGAGAAACCAACCCCTGAGCATTGCCAGGTATGACCCAAAAAAGCAAAAAAAAAAAAAAAAAAAAAAAGAAAAAATGGGTAAAAAAGACAAATCTGAATGGCTGGATGCTAAACCTCCATCAATTTTTGCTCTATAAAATTATAATGACAGCTTTGTTCACAGGTTCAAAGGGGCGCTATATCCCAACAGCATAGAAACGAGTGGAGAGAACCCAAGTAATACAAAACTGACTCTGACTGTCAATGGGACTATCACAATTAAAACATTAAATTGTGTTATGTGTAAAATTAAGAGTGAGAAAAAGTGGTCTTCTAAGTTAATGTTTTCTGCAACTTGAGATTTTGTTTGTTTTATTTTGGGGTTACATCTGGTGATGCTCAGCGGTTTCTCCTGGCTCAGAACTCCTGGTGGTGCTTGGGGGACCATATGGGATGCCGGGGATCAACCCGGATAGGATGAATGCAAGGCAAATACCCTACTGCTATTCTTTCACTCGAGCCAGCCCCTGAGATTTTTGTAATAGGTTCAAGGAAAGTATACATGGCAGGTGTTCCTTGTCCCTTTCAAAGTATATTGAAATAATCCATTAAAAAAGAGGGGAAAAAATAGAGAGAGACGGAGGGAGGGAGGGGAGGGAGGGAGGGAGGGAGGGAGGGAGGGAGGAGAGGGAGGGAGGGGAGGGAGGGAGAAAAGAGAAAGAGAAATCGTAAAGGGAAAGAGGACTTGGCTAATATTTGGAATCATTTTATTGCTAAGTGGCTTAAAGAGTAATGGGGGGGGGGGCGAGGTCCTGACACTCACAGGCTTACAGACCCAGTGGAACAGGCATCCCTGGTGTGACAGTGGCTGGGCACAAGGCACATGCCTCCTTCCCTTCTCCTTGGGGAGCTCACAATTAGTGTGACTGTGGAAAAAATGACAGGGCGGAAAAAGCAGAAACTCTTCTTGGCTGACTTACAGGCTACTGGACTTTAAGGACACCTGGTGAGTGAAAATCCCAGCAGAGGCCTTTTCCCTGAGGTGGGCCTGGTTCATAGTCATAGAGCCAGAGAATTCTGAAGGAATTGGCAGAGTCCAGTTTTGTCTGGCCCAACTCTAACCACCTAGAGGGCTGGGCTGGGCCCTATTTAGTACATTCAGCTGTGATGTGACCTGGGAATTCAACAAGGCGCTCAGCACTCCTTCATAGTGGCAAGGCTGATAAAGACACAGCAGGCCCAGGCTGTTGCTGGTGGGACACATGGAATATATCAGTGAGTTTTTCCGATACTGTCTTCCCTTCCTCCCTTCCTCCCCATCTGGGATGTAGGAACTCAGGCTTGGGACATTTTTTATACAGAGGTAGGTATGAAAAGGGTCTCTGGGTAAACTTCCTACTTTGGTGTGTGGTAAGAGAGACAGAGAGTGAGAGAGAGAGAGAGAGAGAGAGAGAGAGAGATCATTCCCATACTTTGCCTTTCTAAGATATTCAAAATATAAGTTTGGAAAGATTTAGTCAGTAGGTTATGAAGCACTACAAAATAGACCAGAGCCTTGGCTAAAAAATAAATGATTTTTTTTTAGTTGGGGAGGGGGACAGGGGGGCAGAGGCCATGCCTGGCAGGGCTCAGGGTTTGCTTCTGGTCTGCATACAGGGATCACTTATGGCAGGATTAAGGGCTATATGGGGTATCCAAGGACTGAATCTGGGTTGGCCACATACAAAACAAGTGCCCTACCAACTATGCTATTATTCTGGGCCTTCTGTGTGATATTTTTATGGCCATTTCGATCACCATTTTGACGCTAGACAGAAACCCCACACTTTGCCCAGACTCAGGAGGATGAGAATGTTATCAGCTGCCGCCTACCCCTGGGCCGCCCAACAGTTCCAAAGGACCAGTTCTCTGGGCCTCTAACAAACTAGAAGCACAGCCAGGAACAAAACTTGGATGCCCCAGGGCCGTTTATCTTTTCATTCACTCTCAATACTTACACTGTGAACTGAGTGGCTCCCAGCTGAAATAACTAGCTCTGGAGCACAGGCACGAGACCAAGAAGCAAAACATAATGACTGACACCCAAACATTAACGTCTTTGTAACTGTATATCTCATGGTGGTATAATAAAAAAATATTTTTTTAAAAGCAAAACATAGAAGCATCCAGCAAATTTAGTATGAAAGGAGAATGAATGCTGATCTATCCCTGGCATACCATAGGGTGCCCTGACCACCTCCAGAAGTGATTCCTGAGTGCAGAGCCAAGAGTAAGCCCTGAATGTACCCAGGTGTGGCCCAAAATAAAAATATATAAGTAAATAAAGTGTTCTCGCTTGTTTCATAAAATCACATATTGACAGACTCTTCTCTGAAGCCTCCTTTCAATCAGGGCACAACCTTGGTCTTCTCTGTCAATCCTATGCTGACCTGTTAAGCCCAATTTTAGCAAGAATTCTCCTGAGTTCAATTAGCAAAAATCCTGCCACCCTGGATATATGAGCAAGCCTCATGCCTCATCTTGAATGTCTAAGTACTTCGGCAGACTTGAGAAAGTCCCTACTGAGTTGGCTTAACAGGAATCTTAGACCCTAATTATTCAATCCTATAATCCTAATTAAAGAAAAAAAATCATATATGCACATAGACCCCAAAATGGGGAAATATACACAACTACCAACATATTAAGATGGTTCATTAAGATATGTCAGGAGTCTGTTACTTCAAGTTTTTCCTCATATTGCAATTACCTTTTCTCACAATTCATAAAATGATATAGATGGAGATATAGAGAAATGATTGATAGAAATTATTCAACCAAGCAGAAATATCTGATTTAACATAGTAATTTTATTATTATCTATTGTTCATCTATTAGGATGTATTTATCATTATATTTAGACTATTCAAATAATAGAGGATAACTATAAAATATATTTCTGGAAACTTTTACAGCATTATTTTCTTCTTCATATACTATGTGCTCCTATAGCAGCGGCAAATTGGCCACATTTTTTAAAATTTGTATTTAAAATTATTTTTTAATACATATCACTGTATCACTGTCTTCCCAGATATCATCGATTTGCTCGAGTGGGCACCAGTGACATCTCAATACGTCCTGTCACATGCGAGATAGCCCAAGGGCATCATCCTACTCCAGGAACATAAAGAGCCTCAAACCAATTCCATCAGGTAGTGGGAATGAGGTCTATAATTGTTACTGGTATTTGGCATGTCAAATAACACGGGTAGCTTGCCAGGCTCTGCAGTGAGGGTGGGATACTAGTAGTCACCAGTGTATATAAATACACCATTATTGAGAAAGCTGTTCATTATACAATCCTTTCAGGCATTTAGTGTTCCAACACCACCAGTATGACCTTCCCTTCACCAATGTCCCCATTTTCCCTCCCATCCCAAACCAGCCCCCTTAGGAAATGGCTACATTTTTTCAGCTGCCTCAACCTCTGCTGTCAGGCAGTTCGGCTCAGTGTCTAAGACTGTGCTAAAATGCCATTCGGGGGAGAAGGGGCAGAGCAGCAGCACAGCAGATAGGGCATTTACCTTGCATGCTGCACGGCGGACCCTGAATTCGATCTCCAGCATCCCATATTGTCCCTCAAGCACGGCCAGGAGTAATTCCTGAGTGCAGAGCCAGGAGTAACCCTAAACATTGCCATTTTGATCCAAAAAAGAAAAAATCCCATTCCCAGCACTTTTTCATGCTCACTCGCTGTGTGGCCTTGAATAATTCAACAGGTTTCAGTGCCTCTGGTACAAAACAATAAAAAATGACGTTATTTCATAGGTACATAGAGAATGTTTTAAACTGTCCTATGAAAGACTTGATAAATATTAGTTTCTATTGTTCGTTTACTATATAATATATACCTAATGAATATAATATGTCACACTTTTAAAATCATCAAAAAAATCTCACTTCATGCTTTCCAAACAGCACCAGCATATAATAAAATTCATACATGAAAAGAAACATAAATAATATATACATTTTAACACTAAGAGTAATTTTTCCTTCAGAGCAGAAGCTTTATTCTGGAGAAATGCCCTTTTTATTAGTAGCATTTTTTAACTCCTGAACTGGAGAATAATGCTACCTGTTAAGGGGTGAAAGTCCAGGAACTAATTCAATAGTCCCCAAACTGTAGACAGTTTGTTCTCCCAATGTACAGACTGACTGGATAAAGATGAAGAAGACTTTTTTTTTTTTTTGCTTTTTTGGGTCACACCCAGCGTCACTCAGGGGTTACTCCTGACTCTGCACTCAGGAATTACTCCTGGTGGTGCTCGGGGACCATATGGGATGCCGGGATTGAACCCGGGCCAGCGCAGGCCAGCCGCATGCAAGGCAAACACCCTACCCGCTAGGCTATCGCTCCGGCCCCAAGAAGACTGTTTTCTATACAGTCCTGCCATGTCATCTTCAAACAACATGGCCCTGAGCTCCACCCACCTCTTGGAGCATTTTCACTGCAAGCAAAATCCATGGCAAGAAGGTTGAACATATAGATTAAATCTGCATTAATCTAATGATGCTCTCTTTCCCATGGTGTCTTAGGTTTATTAAGATCCATTTGGAAGATCAAACGTTAGTAAGGGAGGTCAGCACTCCTTTACTGGCAGAATACAACAATGACCTGATAAAATACACCTGAAATCTATAAACTTGGAAAAGCAAAGTTAGGGAGTAAAGCTTAAAGAGCCTATTATTGAAGCTGGACTTGTGCTACAATTGAATTGGATTGCCCAATTTAACAACTTTCTCCAGAATATGCTTAGTAAGATCATATGCTCCAGAATATGCTTAAGTAAGATCTATTTTGCTAAGAGTGCACTCAAAAAATAACAGGCATACAATGTGTAAAAAGAAGAGGGAGAGAGATGCAGAGACAGAGAGAGATAGAGAGAGAAAGAGAGGAAACGGGGGTACCTGCTATTGAGGCAGCCTGGGGGTGAGAGGGAGGGGATGTGGGTACATTGTGGTGGGAATGGGGCACTGGTGGAGGGAGGGGTGCTGGAATACTGTATTACCAAGAACCAATAATGAACACTTTTGTAATTGCATGTCTCACAGGGGTATATTAAAATTTTTTTAAAAAAAAAGAGAAAAAATAGCAGGCATGAGGAAAGAAAGAAAGTGTGTGTGAGACAGTGTATGCATGAAAGTTTGTGTGTGTGACAGTGTGTAGGAGTATGTGTGAGAGTGTGTTGTGTGTTAGAGTACGTGTATGAGAGAGAATTTGTGTGTGAGAGAGGGTAATGTGTAAAAATGTGCATGAGAGTGTGTGTGTGTAACAGAGCAGAGTGTGTGAGAGAGAAAGAGAGAGGGAGGGGGAGAGAGAGATGGAGGGAGGGAGAAAGAGAGAGACACTGCCCCTCTGAGCCGTCCATCTCTACTCAGAAATGTCCTTGCAGGGATAGAATTCCCTCAACATAATGAATCTGTGAGGGCTTGGGGACAGCCATCAACTGCTCCATGTAGATTCTATGTCAATAGGGAAACCTGAAATTCTGTGTCTTTCTGCCATGGCAGTTTTCTCATCAGCTTGGCAAACACTCCCAATCTCCCTGTTCAGGAGCCCACCACTCGGCTTCCACGCCTACCTTCTGGGAATTGACAGTACCAAGTAATTTGGCCCTTTGATGGAAAGGAAAAACCCCAGCCATTGCCACTGACATTGAAGCCAAAAAGCATACTTCTTATCCTCTCTGAGACTGTTTTCTGCTGTGACAGCTTGAATACAGCTGAGCTGAGGGCGGTAGACGGAGACTTCAAAGTCAGAGATGCAGATTTTAATCCTGACTCACTACTCTGCATTACAACTTCAGCAGGTACTGTCACCACGCTGAACCTCAGTTACTTCATAGCTATAGTGCCTGTCCTGGCAGCCTCAAACGTTTGGAGTATGAAAGCTCTACAATGCAAAGTATCCTTTTGATTTTAAAAACAACTTGACAGAGGCCAAGCAATAGAACAGCAGGTAGGACTCTTGCCTTGCCTGCAGCCAACCTCCACATCAATCCCTCACATCCCCCCAGAATAATTTTTTATATAAAAGAAATTGACAGGGACAGGGAGATAGATAGCTCAAGATAGCTCAAAAGAACACAGACGGAGCAGGCACAAGGCCCTGAACTCCATGCCTGGGATTGCGTGAACCCCTGAGCACCACTGAGTGTGGCTCTGCTGGTCACCAAGCACCTTGGGCCTACCCTGCCTGCTCAAGCACTGGAATTGCTAGGCCAGTATCTCCACAGAGAACCCTAAGCCCTCCCTGTCTGGGAGCACTAGAGCATAAAATAAGGTAAAATAAAAATACAGATATCTTGAAAGATTGAAATATCGATAACAGGTTAAAGATTTTTTTCCTTTAAAAAATTTTCTTGAGAGGGCCAGAGAGATAGCACAGTGGGTAGGGCATTTGCCTTGAAATGACTGACCAAGGTTCGATCTTCAGCATCCCATATGGTCCACCGAGCACCACCAGGAGGAATCCTTGAGTGCAGAGCCAGGAGCAACTCCTGAGCATTGCTGGGCGTGACCCCAAAATTAAATGAATGAATGAATGAATGAGTGAGTGAGTGAGTGAATGAATGAATGAACAAACAAAGAAATATTATTTTCCCTTGACAACCACAGCCATGTGGTTGTGATTGTGGACTCATACATGCCAAGCTCCACCAAATCCCAACTATAATTTTATGAACAGTTGTAGCTTTTCTTCTACATTAAAATATTTTTTTATTTTTTAAAAAAATATTTTATTATACCACCTGAAATATACAACTACAAGATGTTCATGTTTGAGTTTCGGTCATACAGTGTTCCAGCACCCATCCCTCCATCAGTGCCCATTTCCCACCACCAATGTTTTCTGATTCCCTCCCTATCCCCATCCATGGCAGGTTGGCAGGTTCTTTATCTCCTTTCTCTCTCTCTCTCTCTCTCTCTCTCTCTCTCTCCTCTCTCTCCCCTCCTTCCCTCTCTATCTCTCTTCTCACTTCCCTTTCTTACACATTGTAATACATTTAGAGGTTATTGTGTGTATCTTTTTGCCTATATTAAAAGCTCAGTTCTCGGATGGTATCATCATTTTCAACAATTATCAGCACGTTCCACTCTGTCTTACCTAGCTTATGACTCCCACACATTTGTAGTATACCAGGTTTTGAGATAAAGCCCGCACATCATGGGGATCGGGCTGAGCAGTCTGGACCAGAGAATGACTGTGGTTGTGTTGCGTGAGGTTTTCTGACTTCTGGGAGCCTGGCAGAGGACAGGCCAAGGAACAAAAAACCTGCCCCCACTCCAAGACGCCCCATCAGTCTAGCACAGGGCAGGCAGGCAGAGACTCGTCCTGCACCTGAATACCTGGTGTCCCGCTGAGAGCTCCAGCAGCAGTTCTGGATGGGGCCCGCCAGGCCTTTGTAGAGGGAGGCAAGGTGCGGGGAAGTGACCCCAGTCCAGTCTCCCCTAAAAAACCTGGTTGGTATAGTCGCCGAGTCCCGCATGCCTGGGCTTGAACTCGGCTTCTCTCTTGGAGTCGGGCTGTGTCTAGCATGAAAAAAAAAAATTTTGGTGGTTTTTTTTTTTTGTGTTGTTATTTGGGGACCACTCATGGTGATATTCAAGGGTTACTCCTGTCTCTATGTTCAGTGAATCCAAAACAGTGGTTCATAGATGTTCCAGTCTTAATCACACACTGGGACCCAGACTTGCCTCTCAGGAGGAAGACAGTATGGCAGGAGGCAGAAGTTTCTGTAGGAAAGACCAAATCCAGCACTTCCTCGCCTCTGGCACTCTGCTTTTCATCAGTTCTCCCTGTCACCAGCCGAAGCTGGTTGCCTGTGTCTGTAGGCTGGAGATTTGGCTCAAGTGGCAGAGGACGAGCCTTTTCTGTGTGCCCCACCAACACCTAGACGACTGAGTAACGCCCTAATGGCTGAACAAGGACCAATGGTTCTGTTCCCCAATAACAACAACCACTAAAAGCAATTAATTAACATGAAGTGGAGACATATGCAGTCAGGGGATGCTATTAGTGTTGAAAATTAACACTCCAGTGTCATCACCCACCCACCTCTAGTCTTTAAGATGACAAGAGTTTTGTTTTATTGTCACATTCATCAGTCATTTTAATTCTACTAATATTTTCCTTAAAACTTAACCCCCAATTAAAAAGCATTGCTGATAAAGAATCATAATTATCCTGACAGTTTAGAAATTGTCAGGAGAAGGGTTGCTAGTTGGTTAGACTGTGAAGCAGAGAAAGAGCATGAAAGCTGCCTTGAGTCCAGAGTCCCTCTTCTCCACTGCTTCTGTATGGATCCCAAATCAAATGAAACAGAGAGATGAATTCAGTATTAGAAAGTAGAAAATTAGAGAACAGAATAATTATCCAGTTATTCAGAGAGAGAGAGAGAGAGGAGGGAGGAGAGAGAGAGAGAGAGAGAGAGAGAGAGAGAGAAAGAGGAGATAAAGAACCTGCCATGGATGGGGAATGGGGAGGGAATCAGGGGACATTGGTGGTGGGAAATGGGCACTGGTAGAGGGATGGGTGCTGGAACACTGTGACCAAAACTCAAACATGAATAATTATTCATATTTTGCACACAGCTGACCTGAGTTCAATCCCTGGCATCCCATATGATTCCCCAAGCACTTCCAGGAGTGCCACCTGCATTCAGAACCAGGAATTTCTGTAATCAGTGAACATCCCCTGATCATTGCCGGGCTTGGCCCCAAAAACAAAACAAGAAACCAGAAAATTTGTTCAGATATGAGGGACTTTAAAACACTGAGAATGCCCCCCTCTATCTTGTACTAAAGGATAAGAGGACAGAAAGCTCAATCAGAAATGTTTAGGGGACGGGAGGAAGGAAGCAGGAACAATGGCTGTGGGAAACATACTCTGCTGAAGATATGGGTATTAGAACGTCACATGACTGAAACTTAATCACGAACAACTTTGTCACTGTGTATCTCATGGTGATTCAGTTACAATTTTTAATTTAAATTTAATTTTTTTCAAGAAATCTTTATTTGTGGTTATATGGGAAGAGTGCTTCAGGGGACCAGCCAGGAGGGGATTCCGATTACCTGATTACCTAATTTCTGATTGCCCTGGCATTGACCATCAATATCCTTTTTTCTTATGCTTCTCCAGCCTCTTTTCCTATAAAAGCTGCTTCTTGTGCCTATGCAGGCAAGATGGTTTGGGGACAGGAGTCACCATATTCTCAGGTGGCTCACTTCTAAACAAACCTGTTCTTCTCACAACACCTCTTACCTCTTGAATATTGTCATTCAAGCAGTGAACACCTGACTGTGGGTTTGGTAACAAAATGGCCAACACAGTACAGGTAAGGAAACCGTCCTTTTTAGGTTCCTGATGTGCAGTGAGCAGTGGCATTCGAAGCCTGATTCCATGATCAGCCACATCTAACAAGCATAGTAGAAATGAAGCTTCTTAAACTATTTGCCAGACTTCTTTTTTTTTTTTAATTTTAACCTTTCTTTATCCTTTTTTTTTTTTTTTTTTGCTTTTTCCTTTTTGGGTCTCACCCAGCGATGCTCAGGGGTTACTCCTGGCTCTGCACTCAGAAATTACTCCTGGCAGTGCTCGGGTTGCCAGACTTCTTACACAGAAATTCCTGGAGGTGGGGCCCGGGGTTCTACTGCTCAGCAACATTTCGGGTTACTGTGATATACTTCACTGGTAACAAAAGTCATCTGATAATTCTGGTGAAAGTACCAAGACCCCTTCTCTATCCCATATCCACAAATTTTGGTTTCTGAAATTAACTCTCTAGGTGGTTATGAGAAATACTAAAACCACTGATCCTAGCACATGAGAGGACTAAATTAGAGGTAAACAATGAAGGGAATATGGCCCAAAGTGGCACGAAGTGTACCTTCAGTCTAAAGCAACAGAATGATTAACAGCCACAAAGAGAAACAATATCCATTCTGAGTCTTACTGTCTCCTTCAGGTTCTTTGGACTTGACCACCACTACAAGAATATCTGAAATAACTTTTATCCTTAATACTCTAAGACCTCCTTCAGGATCAATGCATTTCCCTTGGGGTTCCCTGACCATTTGTGGGACAAGATAAATTTTTAAAGGATAGAGACAGAGTGAGTTGGGTGCTTGCCTTGCATGAGGCTGACCTGGGTTCAATCCCCTGGACCTCATATGGTCCCCACAGTCCCACCAGGAAAGACCATTCTGTATAAAGCCAGGAAAAAGTTCTGAGCATCATCACCAGGTGTGACCCAAAACCAAAATGGAACAAAAAACATTTAAAGGACATTAATAAAAAATAAAGGATTAACAACTGGTAAATAAGTACATAAGTGCTTAAAATAAGTAGAACACTGTTCAAATAAGTAGCATAGAGGAGTTGTTTCTAGATCCAATCTACCTGGATTTCACTTTTTGGTTTTCATTTATAACTGTGTTATATTAGCTGCCTGTGTCTTAATAGATTTTTCTGTAAAATAATTATAAAAGTATATATCCCATCATTCCTTAAAATGGCATCTGAAACACAGAATATTCAACTTGGCTTATAAGTATAATTTTTAGTCTGCAACAAAGCCAGATTGCTCCTAACCACCAGTTCTTCACCCTTCTGTCCAGTATCTAAAGAAATCCCATGCGGGTTATTAGCCCGTTTCAGAGGTACAAGTAATGCACCTCAGTTTTGCAGACCATAAAATAGAACTTTATCTGTAATTCAGCTATATACATCAACCACACTTCAAAGATTTTTGTTCATATACCATTCTGAATTTTTTGAAGTGTAATAGGAATTTAATATCTTTGTATAAATAATCTAGATCATAGATAGTAAAATAATTTATATTAATAATAATAAAAGGGGTGGTGGGAAATGTGCACTAGTGGAGGGACGGGTGCTGGAACACTGTAAGACTGAAACTTAATCATGAACAGTTTTGTAATTGTATATCTCACGGTGGTATAGTAAAATAATTTAAAATATAATAATAAGAAGAATAATAAAAGCTAAAACTCGGGTTACTATTCTTAAAAGGGTATACTTTTTAGCCATGCCTCCCTCCTCCTTTCATTTAAAAAGTGATAAAATAAAATTGTCTCACTTGTACCACTTGTCTTCCGGTTGTTCATCGATTTGCTCAAGCAGGCACCAGTAACATCTCCATAGTCCTGTTGCAAGCACGTATCCCAGGGGCATCTCTTGCTCAGGAACAGGAAAATCCTCAAGCCATTCCTTCAGGTCATGGGAATGAGGTCCATAATTGTTACTGGTTTTGGCATATCAAATCAAACATGTCAGGCTCTGCCAATGTAGGTGGTATAAAATGGTTATACACCTTATTAAATAAAATGGAAACAGCAGAGAAACTTGGCTTTTGTGCAAGAAAAGTTAGATGTATGGGCCAGAAAAGATAATTCCATGGGTAGGATGCTTGCTTTGTAAGTAGCAGACTTGGGTTCAATCCCTGGCATCCCAAATGCTCCCCCAGTGGCCTTTTTGAGAATCACCAGGTATGGCCCTAGCGGCTATCCCAAGTGTCCAAGTCCAAGTATTAAGCCAAATGTCTGTCAGACTAACTATTATCTCTATGTGTATCCCTCAGTACCCTGAGTAATGAAAAATTTCAAAGAATTTTGACTTTTTGAAAGTTTCATAGAAATCTGTTTTGTTCAATGTAATATGATAAATTACTATAAAATTACATAAAAACTAAATTTGCACCTGATACATTAGAAACATTGTCTCCATTGTCTCTCCATACTTTAGAAACATTGTCTCCAGACACTTTAATAATGCTTTTCAACTCTTCAGGACTTTTAGATTAGATACAATTCTTTTCTTCATGATTCCCTGTGAACTTCATACCATAGGAGGAGGGATAACTCTACCTGGACTCATTTTAAATGTGTAATACAGGCTTAGAACATAGAAGTATCTTGTCTTCTAAGGATGCAAAGTTTAGCAGAAACTAAGTCTCTTAACACAAAATCTAGTTCTCTTTCTGTTGAAATATCAAAGACATTTGGATTGAAAAAGTTAAACAGTTATTTACTCTTTTTTTTTTTTTTTTTTTTTTTGGTCATACCTGGCAATGCTCGGGGGTTTCTTCTGGCTCTACACTCAGGAATTACGCCTGGCGGTGCTCGGGGACTATATGGGATTCCAGGGATCGAACCCAGGCCGTCATGGGCTAGCTGCATGCAAGGCAAATGCCCTACCGCTGGGCTATCGCTCTGGGCCCCAGTTATTTACTGGCCACATTTATTGGTCCCACATTCAGTTGGGCCACACAGTGGTGCTCAGGGGATCATCTGCTGTGCTGGAGTCAAACCAGGATCAGACCCATGCAAAGCATGGCCACAATCCCTTTAGTACCTCTCCAGCCCCCAAATAATTTATAATGATAAATCCCTCATTGAAAAGATGATATACATGCACCTACATATAATTTAAAGAGCTATTTGAATGAAACAAGAAAAGTTCACCTAAAAAGCAAAAAAAAAAAAAAAAAAAGAGGGACTAGAGCAACAGTACAGTGGGAAGGGTATTTGTCTTGCACGCAGCCAACCCAGGTTCCATCCCCAGCATCCCATATGGTCCCCCTGAATGCAACCAGGAGTAATTCCTGAGTTCAGAGCCAGAAGTAAGCCCTGAGAATTGCCGGGTATGACCCCAAAAGCAAATTAATTAATTAATTGATTGAGTGATTGACTGATTGATTGATTTAAAAAAAAAAAAGTTCAAAATATTTAGAAAGATTCTCAAGGGAATAAGAATATAGGTATTTGATTTCTAAGTGAGTCAAGGTATAAGTTAATACTACTTTTGTGGATATCAATAATGCTCACTGAATCATCCTTGAAAGATCAATAGAGAAATAAGGACAAATGAGGATTCCTGTATGAAGCCAAAAAAAACTAGTTGGAGCTGGAGAGATAGTACGGCAGGTAGGGTGTTTGCCTTGCATGTAGCAGACCCAGGTTCAATCTCTGGCATTCCATATGGTCCCCCAAGCACCACCAGGAGTAATTCGTGAATGCAGAGCCATGAGTAACCAATGAGAATTGTGGGGTGTGACCCAAAAAAAGAGAAAAAAAAAGACTAGCTGATGTATTAAGAAACTTTTCCAGTGTGAAAGGCTTGGGGTTTTTGTTGTTGTTGTTGTTGTTTGTTGTCCTTGTTTTGTCTGGGTTTTTTTTGCTTTTTTTTGCATTTGCATATACCAGCTAAGGACCTTTTCTCTAACTTACATGTAAGAGTGTTCTAGTCTGATAAAATGCGGTCTTTGAATAGCTCAAACTAAACATCGACTCGCTTTGCTATTCCCTTGGAGGAAGTTCAGAGACGAGATTCAGAGATCTGGCTAGGGAACAATTCTGGTTCAAGCATATTTTCATTGTGCTCTACAGTTTCCAAAGGACATTGAACAAGTTCTATTCCTAGTCAGATTTTCCAGTTACCCAAAGAGGTAGGTATTGTTGTCACCCAGATGTCACAGGTAATAGAACCAAGGAACAAAGAGAATATCCCACTTAAGATAACAAAGAAAGTAGCAGATGGAGCATAAACACAACTCTGACTCCATTCTTTTTTAATTTTTGGAGTCACATCCAACGATGTTCAGGGATTACTCCTGGTTCTGTACTCGGGAGTTACTCCTGATGGTGCTCGGGGACCATATGGATATGCTGGGGATCCAACTCGGGTTGGAGAGTAAAAAGGCAAAAGCCCTACATGCTATACTAGCACTCTGACTCCAGATTTTGTACTCGTTTCACATCTCCCTTGCTATCTACCCTCAATCATGTCTTCCCCCAACCACACATCCAAAAAATCCCTTCCAAAAGACACTAGTGTAAATAATCATTCCCTTCTTCACAGGCGGAAGAAAACCTGGGACAAGCAGGAATCTCCTATCTTTTTCCCCACCTTCCCTGGGAGGAGAGGGAGAGTTCTTTGAAAAACCAGGCAAATTACCCATCAAGCTGGAGAGAAGGAATCATCTCTTAGGGTGTAAACTCTTGTGCTTTCTACTTTCTTTAACCACTGTGAAAAATGATCCTTTTGGACTAACCGAACAAACTAGAAGTGAATGTAAACTTGGTGAAGAAGTTGGGGGGGGGGGAGGGAGAGGAGAGAGAGAGAGAGAGAGACAGAGACAGAGACAGAGACAAGAGAAACAGAGAGAAAAAGAGAGAGACAGATAGAGAAACAGAGACACAGAGAGACACAGAGAGAAAAGGAGCAAAGCGAACTCCTGTAGAGACTGGAGCTTGCCTTTCCCCGGCTCCAGGTAAGAAGCCCAGCACACCCCTAGCGAACTGAGACTCACCGCCGCGCTGCGGCTCCGTGGCTTATAGGGCTGGGACATGCTCTCGGCGCGCTTCAGCACCACGGACAGCTCCGGGCTCGCTCCTTCTGCGCTCCGCGTAGGGCTCGTTGGCGTGGCGGGCTCAGCTTCCCAAGCCAGCGGCCGCTCCGGGCGTTCTCTGCCTCGCCGGGCGCGAGCCTTCGGCTTTTTGGAGAAGCCGAACGGGTCCCCTGCGAGCGGCGGGAACCGCGGGCGGCGCTTCGGGGCTGCGGCGGCGGTGAAGAGCCCAACTGCACCACGGCGTTGCGGGAGCGCGCCAGCGCCGAGGAGACCGAGCCCATCTCAGCGGGCCGGGCTGGGCCCAGGTGAGCCGCCGAGGCTCCCGTGGGGGACCTACAGCCCTTGACTGCCAAAGTAAGCTCCGTCCTCGCTCGGAACGCCCCCACCTCCAGCAGTTTACGAAGCCCGCGGGCGGCAGCCCCTCGTGGGGGTGTTGGTGCTCCTTGGAGGGCGGCTTGCCCACCCCAGCTGGGTGGAGGCTAACCCGGTCGTGCCCGCACTTGTCTGACTGTGCGCGCAGGGGGCACGGGAGACCTTGCAAAGGTACGTGTGCAGAGAATTTATTGGGGGTGGGAAGAGGCGAGGGTGGGGGGAGGAGGGGTGTGGCATGAAGAAAAGGCACTTTTCCTCTGCTTTCTGCACTTGGCTCACCTGGGGCCAAAGGCCCGCCAACAGTCTTCCTGTTCTGACACACGCGGGCAGCCTCCGTCCCAGGGGAGGGGGAGGAAGGGTGTGAAAGGGGGGGGGTGGGGTGGAGGGTTAAGGAGCCTTCAGTGGTTTCCTACTCAGAGACTTCTCTTTAAAACATAAGACTGCTCTGACTGTGATTTCCACCAGGATCCCTGTCCCAGAGGCAGATTTGGCCAAAACGTGCTTCCTCCTGTACCCGCCAGCCTGGGACTCCAACCCCCTTGCACGCAAGCATGGAAACTGCCGGGTTACCCTCGTGAGGTTGAGGATAGGAAGCACCAGCCCGTGAGGTGGATGGTGGGTTCTGCAGGCTAGTTCTCTTCAGGAAGCAGGCGAGGCAGTGAAAGCCGGTGCTGGGGGTTCCCAGGCTTCACACCATGAAGAAAAGGAAGGCTGCCTGAGCCTCTTTCCACAGAACAGCCCAACTGACCACCCAAAGCTGGACGGGCTACGTGCATTGTGTGTTAGGCTCAAATCCAGGGGCACTGAAGGTTTTAAATTGTGCCCAGTTACTAGTACTGTGGCGATATTTTGTGCTGGATCTCGTCTTTCCAGACCCAGGCTCCTTCCCTCGCTGTTTTGTTGAATTGGTCCACAACCACGAGGCCATTGATGTTGGAGTGTGTGAAAGGAGAGTGACTTCGTTTTTTTACTTTAAAAAAGGAAAAAAAGAGAGAAAGAGAGAGAGAGAAAGAAAGAAGGAAGGAAGGGAAGGAAGGAAGGAAGGAAGGAAGGAAGGAAGGAAGGAAGGAAGGAAGGAAGGAAGGAAGGAAGGAAGGAAGGAAAGGAAGGAAGGAAGGAAGGAAGGAAGGAAGGAAGGAAGGAAGGAAGGAAAAGGAAAGGAAAGGAAAGGAAAAGGAAGGGAAGAAAGAAAGAGAGAGAGAGAAAGAAAGAAAGAAGAAAGAAAGAAAGAAAGAAAGAAAGAAAGGAAGGAAAGAAAGAAAGAAAGAAAGAAAGAAAGAAAGAAAGAAAGAAAGAAAGAAAGAAAGAAAGAAAGAAAGAAAGAAAGAAAGAAAGAAAGAAAGAAAGAAAAGAAAGAAAGAAAGAAAAAGAAATGTGCCTGCCATGGGTTATGGCTTTTTTTAGACTCTAGCCTTTCTTCTTTGAGCTTCTGACCTTATCCATCAAAGGCAATGAAACTCCCTCCAGATTTCAGCCAGCAACTACTCAGTAAAATGTTCACTGGAAAGATATGACTCACTTATCAACAGCCTTCAGGGATATCACCAAGTAGGAAATTAGAATCCTGAAAGTTTAACCATTTACAATATTGACTTTAACATGAAACCTGTGCTCTGGGAGACAGTGAAAGTCACAAAGTCCCCATTCCTTTATGTTCTGGAAAACTACTCAAAAATACTCCTCTTGTTCCCAAAGAGATGATTCCAAGGGCTAGAGATCATGCTTGCATGATGGACACCCCCACCCACCCACCACCCATCACCCATTACAATCCCTAGCACCTCCAGGTCCCCCAAGCACCATCATATTTTGTAAAATAATAGTAACAATAATAGCAATACTCGAGAATACCTCCACAACAAGACAAGACACTGCCTCCTTCTTTGTTTCATAAACTATAAGATGAACTATTTCCTCCCCAATGATCAAATGGGAAGGAAATATCAAAATGATCAAAAATAAAGTGTTTATTATTTTGTTAATATTCCATTCATCCTCCAAGTTTCTGAGTGTTGGACTACTCATGGTCTGAGCTAACATAGAGCCCCTCCTGAACAGGGGTTGGTGTTGAAGTAAAATTCTCTCTAATCTACTATCTTTCATGCCACATACTCATCCCACTTCTCATCCTGTTTTTCCTAGCCTGTCTCCTCTCCTCTCTATACAAAGAAATTCCTCTTTTTTTTTGCAATGCTGAGTATTAAACACAGATCCTCACACATGAAAGGCAAATTCTCTAACCACTGAGTTACATCCCCAGACCAAATTCCTTTTGCCTAACTCATTAGGTTCTTACATGGCTCATCATTAGAGCATTCTCCCTACTGAAATAATAACTTTCTCCACTTGAAATAATTTTTTCAAATACAATCACTCCTTACAAAGTCCAGATTTGTTTTATTTGACACCACACATAAGCTTTTTATATAGATTACCCATCCATGAGTAAAGAGGGTAGGGAAAGATATTTTCAAAGCCCACTAGGCCCTGTGTACAGCCCTGAATATTGCATGTACTTGACTTTCATTTGATCTTTACCACAATCTTATGATTAAGATTATATATATATATATATATATTAATATATATGTGTCTATATATATATATGAGACTTGCAGACATGGGGCAGAGCTGCTACTGGCTCTCCCTGTGACCAGCCACTCACGAGGCGCCCGGGAGGGATGGTGGGTTCGAGCCCTGGCCCACCACCCCAGCAGAGCCTCGCAACAAGCCAGACGACCCCCCACTCCATGAGGGCCTCCATTTTCCACATCCAGACTTCTCTCTCATCAGACCGTCCACCCAGCAGACCAGCCTATCAGCGCCCGGTTCGCATCGCCGCCAGCGGCTGCGTGGTTCATCAATAAATGCTGGACTTAGAGATGCCTATAAGAGTATGCTACCTGCAAGGCAGAGCCTGGCAAGCTACCCGTGTTGTATTTCATATATATGCCAAATACCAGTAACAATTATAGACCTCATTCCGGAATGGATTGAGGCTCTTTATGTTCCTGGATCAAGCAGATGCCCTTGGGCTCTACTAGCATGAGACAGGACATATGGGGGATGTTACTGGGGCCCGCTCGAAGCAAATCGATGATGAACGGGAAGACAGTGATACAGACAGTGATACATATATATATATATTGCATATATATATTGCATATATATTGCATATATATTGCATATATATTGCATGTATATATATGCATATATGTCTATATATTGCTTTTTGAGTCACACCCAGCGATGCTCAGGGGTTACTCCTGGCTCTGCACTCAGGAATTACCCCTGGCGGTGCTCAGGGTACCATATGGGATGCTGGGGATCCAACCCAGGTCAGCCGCATGCAAGACAAACGCCCTACCCACTGTGCTATCACTCAGGCCACTGATTAAAATAATATTACCCCCACTTCAGAGATGGGAACATTGAAGTTCATAGACATAAAATGATTTCCTCAAGTTCCCCACACCAGAAACTAGGGCATTGGCTTAAATTCACAGACTCCACAAAGACAACTGCTCCCCAAAAGAATATCAAAGACCAAAGGGGGTTGTAAAAGACCCCAGGGTCCGAGGTCCTCCTTGGTCAGATTGGGAAACCAAAAATCACAAAATCACAAAATTGTGTTTGTGGCAGTAGAGCCCAGAGTCAAGTCTGAATCTTCAGCCCATTTTCTTTCTCTTCCAGCACAAGAGTTCATTAGCTCCATGTCATCAGCCTTATTTTAACTGCTCTCTGCTGAAGTAATTGAGTAACTCCCAGGAAAGTTTAGCATATTGGTTTGGACTCCAGAAAGTCCAACCCACAAACTGAAATTGTCTCAGGTCACAACACATAAACTTGAGAAACAACTCAGCTCCTTCAGCGTTGATTGATCTCCAATAGCTTTTCTTGATCAACCAAATGTAGACAAGTCTCCTGCACAATGAAGAATAAGTGAATATGTTAATAATGCTGGAAGCCTGGCTGTACCACAGGTGTTTGCAAATAAAGGAAAAGGAACACAACTCAATCTCGAAAGATTAGAAAGTGACATGCTCCAGCGACATCTGGGAACTGGAGAAGGGTTGGGATGTAGAGTTCAAGCTCTGTGACGTCACTGCTAAGCCTCTGGGTGCAGTCCAGGAATAAACATCCTAAGTATTGTTCTTAAAAACAATGACACACGGATGTTTTTCTACTAGATGGTCCATTGTTTCATTTGTCTTTGCGGTAGCCTGGTAAATCATAAAGGTCAAAGGTATGATTCAGCCTTATTCTATATTCAAAAGTAATAATAATAACACAGGTTTAAATGCCAAAATGAACTGCCCAAACCTCAGAGGTAGCTAAAGAAATACAAGTCCAACTCTGACTCTCAGGTCTCTGACTCCAATAGTTCTGTCTACTGGAAAACGAAAAAGCAAAGTTGAGTTGGGTGTTGGAACCATCTGTTTATTCCAATTTGCAAGCCCAGTTCAAGACTTTCTTCCATTAAATTCTGATAAGAAAAGTAAATTTAAACTTACAGTTTCTGATTAAGTTCTCAGTAATGAAGAATTCATTACATCTTTTTTTTTTGCTTTTTCTGGGTCACACCTGGCAATGCTGAGGGGTTTCTCCTGGCTCTGCACTCAGAAATTACGCCTAGTGGTGCTTGGGGAACCAAGCACCACCAGGAGTAATTTGGGAATCCCAATATGGGATGCTGGGGATCGAACCTGGGCCAGCATGGGCCGACCACTTGCAGGGCAAACGCCCTACCCGCTGGACTATTGCTCTGGCCCCATCATTACATCTTATAATACATTCTCTCTTTTAAAGTGATATGCATACATTGGATACAATTTGAAAACCATAAGAAATCATCAAGAAAAAAATTTTAAGTACAAATAATCCCACTACAGTGGCATACCTTTAATTTTGCTCTTAAGATATACTTATTATACTATTATTATATAAGCTTACTATTAAGCCTATAGGCTTGTATTTGCTGAGAAGCTGGAGCCACTTCTAGGCAATACAGGAAAGAATGCTATGATGGATTGAAGGTGTTTGCCAAAGACAGAGGTAAGGTGGAGAGTCAAATATGCCAGGCCTCATGGGCTTTATTGTTCTTGAATTTCCGCCAAAGGTCCAGTGACTGAAATCTAAAGGCTATTAGGAGTGTTTAAATTGCTCTTATCTCTACCCTATCATAGGAAATAAAGCTAGAAAAGGCAGCCTAATGTCTATAATTCTCAGACTTCACAGGACATCTGCATTCTAGGCTGATTATTCTGTTTTGTCGTCATCCACTCAGTTCTGACCAAGAGTTTCAAACAGAAAGGGAGAACATCAATCTAGAGGAAACAAATAGAACAAAACATTATGTATATTTAATAAGACATTCTTATAAAAGATACATGTAAAACAGCCTTTTAATGTTATATATTATTACCAAGTTTTAAAATCTAGTCACTGCTGAAGAAAGAAAATATAGTCATTGTTGAAAAGGAAAAGCTTTATTTTCCACGTGACAAATGAGGTGGTGAGAACCTGCCTTGTGAGTGTGAGGCCAGGGCTGCCCTAGCACCACAGCAAAAAGTGTGTGGCAATAGCAAACAGTGGGTGAAGAGAGTGAACTTTGGATTAGAGGTAAAGCAAGTAGAGTGGTGGAGAGTGATGGACACATAGGTGTCCATACACTATGCACATCAACACTATAAACTTAAACACTATTGTAACTATATTATCTAAACTATAATGTAAAAAAAATTTCAGGTGTGCAGTTGGGCAGGAAGATAGCTCAAAGAGCTAAAATGCATGTTTTGCATGTGGGAGCTTAGAGATTGATCCCATGGCACCACATGGTCCCCAAGAATTGCTAGGAGCAACCCCCAAGCATGAATCTGGGAATCACTGTATCAGTGCCTTCCTGTTGTTCATCGATTTGCTCTAGTGGACACCTGTAACATCTCCATACGTCCTGTTGCAAACAAATGTAGCCCAAGGGCATCTGTTTGCTCCAGGAAGAAGAGCCTCAAACCATTCCTTTTGGTCATGAGAATGAGGTCCATAATTGTTAAGGTTTTTGTTATATCTAATAAAACACAGGTAGCCTGCCAGGCTCTGCCGTGTAGGTGGTATACTTTCAAGAAGGCTCTTATCTCAAGCATTTACTGATGAAACTTAATGGGGAAAGATCAGGGTTTCTCTTGGGTGGAGCTCTGAGGAGCTGTGGAGTGTAGATGTTGAAAATGACTGACCTCATGGTGTGGGGGTTCCTCTGGCTTCTTGCAAGGCTCACTGGGATGACGGACCACAGCTAGAACCTGCCTAGAACTGTATACAGTGTATAAATGTGAAAGATCCTGGGAAGGACCTGGTCCTAACATCCAGTACTATCTAAGACTATCGCACACCCGCTGTCTGCTGTGTCTCTCTTCAGGGGTTGCTGGCACGGAGGTGGAGGAATGGGAGGAAGAACCCAAATCCCTGCTCCAAGTCTGGCCAGTATGGCCCCTCCCCGCATGTGTGAGTAAACCCTTGGAGCTATGTTGGACTCAGCCAGAGGCTGGCCAAGCCCTTTACTGCCCTCCGGAGCTCCATGGGTTGCTTCCATGTGGGGCCGAGCTGCACAGCTGTGGGTCTGGAGTGGTTGGGTCTGGACTGTCTCTCTTCCGGGGTTGCCGACAGAGTTATGGGTCTGCCGTGTCTCTCTTCTGGGGTTGCTGGCATGGGATGTGTCCCCAAACTAAAAACAAAAAGTAAAGAAAGTGTACACTCTCCTGCACTCCACAACCAAAGTGTGTAACCACCAAGCACTGCAACCCAGTATGTGTGCAACCTCTGGTCATCCCAACAATGTCAGAAAGGGACAGGAGGGGTGGAGGTGGGGGACAGGGACTAGCCTAGACAAAGAGAGGTCTTGATGTGCTGCTCTCCCTGCTTCCTGTAGGGCCCAACTTTTTATTTTATCTCAAACAACCCACCTAAGTACAACAGAAAAACTCATATTAATGCAGCAAAGTGTTCTAGAAACAAAGTATATGGTAATTGACATCCTGTGCAAGGAAAATGTATTGCTTGCATTCAGGGGATCAATATCTCTCTGGGCAGATGCAATCTATGTGTGAAATATTCAAGAACTAGGATACGAATTTTATCATAAAGCATATCTTTCCTTAATGTCAGTAGAACTATAATTTGAGGGTGCCTGGAAAGGACTTTGGTGTAACGATGGAAGGATCTTCGCACTCCAGGTGTGGACCCTGGAACAACCTCAAGTTGTCCACAAACTTAACCTCAAAAAAGTCCTTGTTTATTCCTTTGGTTTGAATTGGGCCTCCTGCATTTTGTTGACACCCCTACACCCGAGATGCAGAGCAGAGTGTGAGGAGGAAATGAGGTTCTTCTGCATAGATGCTGCCTCTTGTTCCCAGCCCTTTACTATCCCCTTCTTTGCTGGAGGTTCTCAGTTTCTCAGGCCAACCTAGATTTATCAGCACTAATGAAGGATGTGGAGAATGGCCAGGAAAAGTAAACACCTTCCTCTGCCCCCCACACAAAGTTAGTAAAAGAAACAGACAGTGGGGGCCAGAGCAATAATACAGCAGATAGGACCTTTGCCTTATATACAACAGACCTGAATTTGACAAACGACACCCCATATGATCCCCAATCCCTGCCAGGAGTGAGCCCTGAGCATAGAGCCAGGGATAAACCCTGAGCTCAGCCAGTTTTGGCCCCTAAGCCCTGAAGAAAAAAAGAGAGAGAAAAGAAATCGTCACTCAATTGGCCTTTTCTCCAGATATGAACCAGCATCCCGCGTGACACCTGGCTTCCCCTAACCAAGAAGCGCTCTAAGACACATGCACATTCACCTTTCACCTCCCTAAGTCTGTAATTGTATTTGATCTCCATTCTTAATTACTTGTTGTCCTTGTAATGGTCCTTAAACTGGCATCCTTGTTTTCTGGAATGAATTGATATTTATAAGTTGTTTAAGACTTGGGAAAAAATAATGCACTTTGCTTCGTTCCCATGTCCACAAGTTGAAATACAACAATGACTCATACTAGATTAATCAGTGGAGGTAAACAAAAAATTAGAATTAATAATCGTGAGTTAGGGAGATGGTTCAAAGGACTAGAGTACATTCTGTACATATGTGAACCCCATATTTGATTCTCATCATCACAAGGTCACCAAACATCATTGCAGTTAATCCCTGAGCTAGGAGTGACAACAAGCACTCCAGGTGTCACTGCACCACAATCAATCAATCAATCAATCAATCACAATAATAATAATAGTGCCTGGCTTATTGGATTGAACTGGAAAAATAGTGAACTCAAAAAGGAATATAAAAAAACAACTCATAAAGTTAATTTTAAAAATAAAATCTGGGGCCAGAGTGATCTTCCAGCAGGTAGGGCGTTTGCCTTGCGCACAGCCGACCCGGTTCAATCCCTGGCATCCCATATGGTCCCCCCAGCAACACCAGGAATAATTCCTGAATGCAGAGTCAGGAGTAACCCCTGAGCATCGCAGGGTGTGACCCAAAAAGCAAATAAATAAATAATAAATGAATGAATGAATGAATGAATGAATGAATCAAATAAAACCTATAAGGATTCAGTGTTATTGATTTAAACTATCAGTAGGGCATTCGGACACTGGATATCAATGACACATGGTGGCAAAAATTAAATTTTTGATATGTGATGCTATTCAAAAAATTATTTCTATCAAAAAATTAAAAGTTATTTCTGGTAAGATATTATAGTGGGAAAGGCACTTGTCTTGTGTTATGGAGCCACTGGGGTCCCCCAACAATACCAGGAAGCGAGTTCCCTTGTACCTCCGAGCCGGAGAATAGGTGAAAACTCAGGAATCCGGCGCAGTTTTAAAAGGCTTTACTGGGGCCGGAGCGATAGCCCAGCTGGTAGGGCATTTGCCTTGCACACGGCCGGCCTGTGCTGGCCTGGGTTTGATCTCCGGCATACCATATGGTCCCCTGAGCACCGCCAGGAGTGATTCCTGTGCAGAGCCAGGAGAAACCCCTGAGCATTGCCAGGCGTGACCCAAAAAAGCAAAAATAGATAGATAGATAGATAGATAGATAGATAGATAGATAGATAGATAGATAGATAGATAGATAGATAGATAGATAGATAGATAGATAGATAGATAGATAGATAGATAGATAGATAGATAGATAGATAGATAGATAGATAGATAGATAGATAGATAGATAGATAGATAGATAGATAGATAGATAGATAGATAGATAGATAGATAGATTTAAAAAAAAGGCTTTACTATCACAGTTCCGATAAACAATCCAAGTGCAGGGAAAATCTCCGGACTCTGGGTTCCCAGCTAGACCCCAGCTACGTGTAGATCACGATGGCTGCCTCCATGTGTTGAAGCCCAACAGAAAATGGAAAACGGAGAGGATGGAGGATGGACAGACTGAAGCCAAGGGAAGCTGAAATGGCAAAAGGTCTTCTCTCTTCTGCCAGCTTATTTTATAGATAGAAATCCACCAAAACTTCCCAGCGCAGCCTATTGTGGGCTGGGGTAACTAGAGATGAATACAGGTAAACAACTCTATTGAAATGCAGCACTTCAGGTGGCCTTCTGGCCTTTACAAGCACCAGAGCTGATTCAAAACCTCCCTAGCAGAGCTGGGAGGGGCTGCAAGCTAAGTGTAGCTGGAACTTAAAGTAGGGCGTTACTGACAGTCTTGCACATGGCCAACCTGGTTTGATTCCCAGTACTGCATATGGTCTCCTTAGTACCACAAGGAGTGATCCCTGAGGATAGAGCAGGAGTAGCTCTTGAGTACTGCCAGGTGTGGCCTGAATATTTTTTTAAATCACAATTTCCTGCACTTTAAGAGTCAGAGAGATAGTAGAGGGGTTAGGCTCTTGCTTTGCATGAAACCATGCAAATTGAACTAGCTTTGATTCCCGATACCATATATGGAGTACCACCAGGAGTCCAAGAGTGAGCCCTGAGCATCACCAAGTGTGGCCCATATTCTTTTAAATAAAATTTGCTTATTTGATTGAAGACTCCTCACAGTTCATTCACTGCATTTAGTACAATAGCCAAGATATTGAAACAATCCAAATGCTCAACTACTGCTGAATGGATCAAGCAGTTGAGATTATATATACTTATACATACATACACACACATAATGGAATGTTATGCAGCTCTAAATAATCATGCAATCTTCAGCAACATGGATGGGACTAGAGGATATCAAACTAAGTGAAGTCAGCCAGAAATAAAGGGATAGATACAGAATAATATCTCCATATGGGATACACAGCAAGGTAACAGCAAAGAACCAAAGGCAAAACAACATGAAAACTGATCTACACAACCGAATTGGTAATGATGGGGTTGAAAGAAAGGGACATTAGTGTCCTTGGGGGGGAGGGAGGTGGGTACCCTGGTGATGGGTGTGCTGTTGGAATATGCACACAGGAAACCATCGTTTGTAGAATTGTAAACCACAGAATCTCAAGAGAGAGAGAGAGAGAGAGAGAGAGAGAGAGAGAAACTCACTTATCAAAATCTCAGACTTAGATATGTGCACATGTGCAGTAGGACAGAAACTGTAGGGAGATCAGTCAAAGAGCAGAAGTTGTGTTCTGCACAGAGAAGGCCTGTGATTGATCTGGTCTGCAGGCAAGAGCTACTGCTGAGCATCTCCAGGTGTGACCAAAGAGCAAAAAGAAAAAGAAAGGGGCAGGCGGGGGGAGGGGGGGGACCCAGAAACTCAGAAAATTAAAAACTAGAAGAGGCCATGACACAGGCCCTGTAGCAGTTCTTGAGTCTGTAATCAAATTCTTTTTTTTTTTTTTTTGGGGGAACCATCCCTAGCAGTGCTCAGGGCTTACTCCTGATTCTGCACTCACTCACTCCTGGTAGTACTCAGGGGACCATATGGGATGCCAGGGATCAAATCCAGGTTGACTGTATGCAAGGCAAGCTCCCTTCTCACTGTACTGTCACTCCAGCCCCATGTAACTATTGTTCCTCAAACAAAACAACTAAAATTATCCTTCAATACTGTATGTGGTGAGTAAGAGGTGGAGAGTAAAGTAATTTTTAATAGGAAATATAAGTAGGGAAGTGCTACTTGTTATTTTGAAGAGGTATTTGTTTGAATATTTTTAGGTAGCCAAGAGGAGCTCTTTTAGAATTGAGATTCCTGTTTCTGTGAAATAAATAATCCACCCAAAAGGAAGAACAAGGCAAACTCAGTTTAGTTTATTATACATTATTTGCATTAGCTCTCATTTCATGTTCAAGCTCTTATATGTGTGTGTTACAGATCAAGAATAATTAGCTAAATTGAACAATTTCCAACACCCTCGAGAACCTGCTATGGTGAAACCAATTTCACTGGCGTCTGTCTCACATAGACAGCCAATTACTGGGGTCCCTCTAGAATCCTCAATCAGCCTGAGGCCTTGCCAGTTTCCCTCCCCTAGTGACATTTAGGCTGAACAGGTGGGGGATAAAGAATGACTAGGGAGGCATTTACACGCCTGCTGGTTGGAGCTACGGCTGAGCCAGCTGACAGAGGCAGGTGCGCTGGGCTCTGCTGGTGACGGGAGCTGCACCAGGGCAGAATCACTGGGGCCGAGAGAGTGTTTCACACCGCGAACTGGGCTCTGAGCCCCCTTCCTGGCTGCTCCTGAAAAGCACAGAAAAATCGGAGGGGGTGCCTGGAAAGATATATAGCAGGTCAGACGCTTGCCAGCCTGGGTTCCATACCCAGGACCATGCATGGTCCCCAGAGTCCCACCAGGAGTGATCCCTGAGCACAGAGGAGTAAGCCCTGAGCACCACTGGGTGTGGCCCAAAACAAACAAAAAAAGTATGACACCCCCCCACCCCGCACTGGCACACAGAGCCCCCTGGTCCCCTGATTCTTGCCTTCCCCAAGCACAAAATGAAGCATTTATTTAAGAATGTAAACCTGGCAATAAAATGTTTATTTAAAGCAAGAGATTATAATGAAGACACTGGTGCATGGGGGCCTGTGGTCTTTGTTTCACCTGTTTATGGTTTCAGGCTTCCTTCCTTCTCTTCTCCCAAGTCCCTGAGGGCTTGGGTCCCTAAACATATTTGGGCATGATCATGGGTTCCAGGACCACACTAAACTGTCATGGCACTATGGGTAAGATCCTGGTCTGATGATGACTGTGTAATGAGCTAGCATTTGCTCCTGGTCACCTGGAAGTGACCTGGGCTTACTTCCCCTTGTTGAAGCAATGGGGAACCTCTCAAAGGGACATAAAACTCTAGAGAAGTTTCTTAGTACCATAAACTAAGTGAGGTGCAGCCTCGATGTAGGCAGTCTATGAACATTGTCCTTCTCCATCCTACCTCATGCTCCTCCCTCATTCATACCATGTACTATCCACACACACACACACACACACACACACACACACACACGGTGCTGTCAAATCCTAATGAGGGCCCAGAAATAGAAAACATGTGGAAGTTCACTGAAGCCAAATTTGATCTCCAGAACTAAATGGTCCCCTGAGCAGCAAAGTGTTTTGCAAAACACAAGTCTAGGAGCCAGAGAGATAGTACAGTGGCAGGACACTTGCCTTGCCCGTGGTCAACCTGGGTTTAATCCTTGGCAGTACATGCCATTTCCAGAGCCCATCAAAATCTGAGCACAGAGCCAGGAGCAAGCCTTGAGCACTGCCATGCGTGGCCCAAAACTAAAATCAAACAAACAAAAAAACCACAAGTCTAAATCCACTCTGGTTAAATTTGTGAACTATGAGACTAATTAGTGGTTACTAGAGAGGAAGCAGGAAGTGAGGTTAGTGGATCAAGACAAAGGGGTCAATTGTATGGTGAGGGAAAGAGTTGAACTTTGACGGAAAGCATGTGGTAGATATTTATATTAAAGATGTACACCCAAAACTTACTAATGTTATAATGCAATGTTACTTCGGGAAAAATAAAAATATATAAAGTGGGTCGGAGAGAGCACTATAGCTGGAATACTTGCTTTGTGTGCACAGAGTTCAGATTCAATCCCAGCCGCCATACAGTCCTCCAGACTGTTACCCAGGAGTAACCCGTGAAACACGAGCCAGGAGCAGCCCCTGAGCATTGCCAGGTGTGGGGATCTTGTGTGTGTGTGTGTGTGTGTGTGTGTGTGTGTGTGTGTGTGTGAAACAAACTAATTTTGTTCTAGCTTTTAAGTCCTCTCCTGCTGTATTGTCTGAACCCTCTGAAGCAGCTTTCCGGGTCTTCAGAATACAACTGCCCACTGCTTTCTGTTACAGAATGACTTAATATAAAGGGTTCTCAGTTACCATGTCTTCCATACAAGTATACTCATGACTCACAAATATAAAATGAACTGCTGACAAAGATGTCATTTCACTTTGTATTTCATGAGGAATTGGTAAGATATCGAAGGACTACACAGATTTAGGCATCCTGGAATGCTGACATGATTTTATTAATAGAAGCAAAACTGTATATTAATAGAATGAAAGTTTGTAGGGTTTAAAGGTAGAAAATAAATTTTACCTCCAGCATAAATAAATTCATTTCATTTTTAGACAAGAATTATCTGCACAACCATCAGAGTTGTGATACCTATAGAGCTGTATAAAAACAAAGCTCAAAACAGGTTCCTCTGAGCATTGAATACAGGCAAAAGATATACATGATAACCTCTAAATGTATGTATTGCAATATACAATGTGTAAGAGAAGGAAGAGAAGAGAGAGAGAGAGAGAGAGAGAAAAGAGATAAAGAACCTGCCATAGAGAAGGCTTGGAGAGAGGAGGTAATTGGGGACTTGGTGGGAAATGGGCGCTGGTGGAGGGATGGGTGCTGGAACACTGTGTGACCGAAACCCAAACATGAACATCTTTGTAAATGCATATCTCACGGTGGTATAATAAAATATTTTTAAAAGAATATAAATCTAATATACCTGAACTCTCACAAGTACAATTAGAAAAAAAGAAAAGAAAGAAAGAAGCTTTTTGCAATGTAAAAAAAACCAGGTTCCTCTGGAATTAGATAACACAGATAGGTACCCTAGAGTCCAGCATTCTGTAAATGCCCAGAAATCATTTATTTTCTCTCCTTTTTTTTTCTTTTTATTCTAGGCTGGAAATTATACTTTGGATGCTGCTATTTAAATATCTTGAATCATCCAGACTTTGGAAAACATCCAACAATTATATAATTGTCAGCGATGATGGGGTTTTCCTTGTAGAGCACAGATATTTCCACTGTTGATCATGCCAAGGGAAAAGGAACCCTCAAAGGAGACTGAAGCAGAGCATTCTGAGAGGGAAAAGAGAACAAGACAAAACAACCGGAAGAGGAGGGAAGAGCTGCCTCTGCGAAGCAAGATCTGCAGAAGTCCAGTTAGAACAAGAATTAACACACCAATGGATTTGGGAAATTGCTCTTGGCAGTATTTCAAGGGAAAGAAGGAGGCAGGCATCCTACTACTCTGGGCTACAAATAAAATCAGTGGTATGTGATTGTAGTAATTGTGTTTTATTTGTTTTGTTTGTAAAATGGTAGTGACTATTTCTTCTTGAAAGAACGTGGAATGAAAGTACAAAGAATGAAAGTACAAAGCAGGGAAGGACTGGAGAAAAACATGTGGTTTTAGCTGCTTAGTCATTTTTCAAAGGGATGTCAGCTACACTGTTTTTCTAAAATGTGAGACCACCCCAGCAGTGCTAGTGGGTGAGTCCAACAAGTGGGTATTTGCTCTCCCTCTTGAGCAGTCTCTTCTACTTAAAGACAACAATATTGTGACATAAAAAGAAAACTAAAAAATTTGTACTCAAAATTGCTCAATAGGGCCTAAAGTAATAGTTCAATTAGCTAAGCACATGCTATGCATATAGGAGACCCAGGTTTGGGCCCTACACTGCATACTCCACGAGCACTGTTAGGGGATAGCCCTAAAGTATAAAGTCAAGAGTGTCTTCCAAGCACCACCAGATGTAGGTCAAAAATAAAAATAAAATAATAAGATTATTTTAAGCTAATGAGAGAATTATTGATCCTCCATGTGACTAGACATGCTTTGCTTTGTGTGCTAGAGGCCCAGATTTGATCCCTGGTGCCACATGACCCTGCCTGCACCAATGGAAACAGCCTCTGAGTACCACCAAATGTGGTCAAAAAAATAAAACAGAGTGGGGGAAGGGGTGCAGGAGCGATAGCCCAGCGGGTAGGACGTTTGCCTTGCAAGTGGCCGCCCATGCCGGCCCGGGTTCGATCCCGGCATTCCATATGGTCCCCCAGCACTGCCAGGAGTGATTCCTGAGTGCAGAGCCAGGAGAAACCGCTGAGAATTGCCAGGTGTGACCCCAAAAAGAAAATAAATAAAATAAAACAGGGGCCAGAAAGATAGTATAGTGGGAAAGGCACTCACCTTGCATGCAGTGACCCTAATTTAATCCCTGGCGTCCTATTACAGCACCACCAGCAGTAATTCCTAGGTGCAAATCAATGAGTAACCCCTGAACATCAAGCAAAAAAAAATCCCAGAAAATAAATATAAATATAAACTGTACACATGTAGTTCATATATGAATAGGAAACTATCTTTTTTAGAACTTGAGATTCTGTTAAGTGAAACAGGTAAGGATATTACAGACAATAACCATATGGCTTCACACATTTAGGATATTAATCATTAAAGGTACTTAATCAGCGTAAATGTCAAAGCTAACTTCTAGACTCGTGAAAACTATGGTGGTTACCCAATGGAAAAGGGAGGGAAGAAAGGAATGAGGAGAGAGGTTTGCTCTTTTATGTTTTTTTTGGACGGCTTGGAACTTTGGGGGGAAAGAGTGGTAACAATTATACCTACAGAGGTACGAAATGAAATCAACTTCTGAAAAAGGTGGTGGCTTAATGGTAGAGTGCTTGTCTTGAATGTGTAAGGCCCTGGGAAACCTCGGACAATTTCCCGAGTGCATCACTTCCACAGTGATCCACTGCACTGGGGAAAATGAAGACAAATCCTCTGCCTGAGACTTGGATGTTGTTTAGCAAACTCTTTGAACTTCCTTTTACCTCTAGATTCTTTTGTTTTGTTTTGTTTTTGTTTTGTTTTGTTTTTTTTGGAGGAGGGCTTCTTGGGTCACACCTGACTATACTCAGGGGTTACTCCTGGCTGTACACTCAGAAGTCACTCCTGGCAGTGCTCAGGAAACCATATGGGGATGGAACCTGGGTTGGGTACATGCAAAGCAAATGACCTCCCCCACTGTACTATTGCTCTGGCCCCTTCCCTAGACTCTTATGATGAAAATGAAAAACTATAAATTTCTTTTTTGCACCAAGAATACATAAGCAACAAAGAACTAAAACAGTTGCCATGAACTGATTCTATCCTAGGCCTCCTACAATAACCATCACCAACCTCCTTCTCCCTACCTATCACTCCCACCCTCAAGAGGAAGAATTAACTACTTGGAGCAGATAGATTTAGGTTTCTCTTCTGTCCTACAGAGGGGAAAACAACTTCACTTTTTTTTTCCCTCCAGATAGCATCCTAATTTGTCTCCACTTAGCCACATAGCTCAGGACAAGAGCTTTTGAAATTAATGATGCTTTTCCAAGAGTAATTGCTTCTTCACTCTAATCACATGCTATTTCTTGCTACCCACGGGGCTTAACATTAAGATTGCCTAAAGGAACCAGCAAATTGCCCAAAATGCACTGCTCTCAAGCCTCTAAGCTGCTTGATAAATGATGATGAGTCATAATGATGGTGACTAAGCCAGGTAGTCACCTCACATCCCTTAGAACATGAACTTGCATGTCATCATGCTCCCTAGGAAGCCAACCAGCAGCGGAGTTGGGAGAGTTAAAGACTCCGCTTTTCAAAACCTTGATTGCTGTTTTTTTTTAATTGAAATGACGTTCACATTACATACAATTCACTATTTAAAGTATACAAGTGAGTGCTATTGCATGTTTTTAATATGCTGTGCACTACCAACTTTACTCACTTTTTCTTTCATGCCATTGAAATACCAGCTACCCTGAAGCAGTAGCTTTTTGGAATCTCTTACTGCTTCTTGTCTCTATGAATCTGCCCTTTGTAGGTGCACTGTATCAGAATCATACCAATGGGAACTTCTATGCTGGATATTTTTACTTAATATTTTCAAAAACATCCCAGTTTGTAGCTTGTATCAATACTTCCTTTTTATGGTTAAATAAGTTCATTGTGTGGCTATACCACAAATTGTTAATAAATTCATTTGTGGATTAATTTTTTGATGGTTTACAACTTTGGGTTCTTCACCACAATGATGCTATAAACATTCCCAGAAAAAATTTCTGTGTGGAAGCCAACTGTTTTTCATATGTCTCTTTGCTCCTTTTGTTCAAGGGAAATGTTTGATTAGAATATAATATACTTAAAAAGAAAGGGAGTTTCAAGTTTTATATTTAGTTTTGCTACACATTTTTATTTTCTGTGCCAGAGATCAAACTCAGGAGCTCATACATGCAAGGCAAGTGTTCTGCCACTGAATTACATCTCCAGCCTACATGCGTTTATTGAAAATGCTTTGTATTGTATCGGAAGAATAATGTATTACATACATTATCACGTTATTTCTTGATATTAGCAGCATAGAGCATGGTCCGATATACCTGTATGTATATATATATATATATATATATATATATATATATATATATATATATAGCAATTTATCATAATAAAGCCAATAAGATAGGCATCCTTGACTGTGCCCATCAGAGTTGGGAGCAAAGAATGAGACAGACAAACTCTCTGACTTGTCCAGGTTACCAGCTAGCCCCCACAGTCCCATATAAGATGATAAGCTAGGCATTTGTTGATTGCAATTTCTGTACCCCTACTCTGGTTCCCTGGCTCCCAACACATGACCCACTGTTTACATTAACAAGCATATTAAGAATTAACAGGTACATTAATAACAAAAGCTGGAATATAGAGTGACAAACAATCAGAAGCACCTTTACTACACAGCACTGAAGTCAGGGTAATCTGTCCTGCCCAGGTGCACATTTGCAAACTGATTGCTAAACTAGCTAAGCTGATTTTACCCAGGAGACTGTTCTGATTTTAGGACTTATTCTTAAGGGGACAATTTCCCACAAATATAGCTTAAGTTTGGGGGTTTAACTTTTGCATGTTCATATTCCTGACTTACTTGACTGTGTATGAAGCAGGTGAATAGATAGGCCCATTGCAATGGAATTTCTGAGAAGTAATAAAAACCAATAGCCCTAAAGCTGCAGAAATTAAGACCTAGACTTAATAAGATCTTCCTTGCAACAGTAACAGACCCTGAGAAAGCTGGACCACCCCCGGCCCCACCCCCTGAGGAAAGCTCCAGCAGGAACAAAATTTAGGAAAATAATTTCAAAGAAAACCATCCACCATTTCCAACTCTACCCCCTTGGCATCACCCTAGCAACAGACTTTTACCTAGTTAGAAAGCCCCGGCGGGTGCAGCTTAGATAAAACATTATAAAGTCACCTTGAACAAAGGAAGATTTCACATATGCTGCCCAAGCCCATATGCTGCTTATGCTCATGTGGCCAAACAAATGTGTGCCCACATCTCACCTCGTGACATGTGGACTATCATGCTCTCATACCTGATGCTGGGATGTGTATACTGCGGCTCTCTCTGTACCTAGAGAAGCTGCATTCTCTCTTGAATGCGATATTCTCTTTCCCTCTGCTCTCCCTCCTGGCCCTTACACAAAGCCTCCAAATAATATCTGTTTTTACTTCACTCCTTGTCTACTACTGAAATTCCTCCCTGTGAGATAGGGCAAGAACCTGTAAACCCTGGGTAAGGCCTAGTGGGAAGCGCTGAGGCTCCCCGCACAAAATCCAAGAGCAGGGTGAGGGATCCCCTTCTGTCCAAGGTGATCGGCGGCTGGTGGATGGAAAAGATGCAAGAATCCGGCGAAGTTTCAAAATGCTTTACTTGGGCCGGAGCGATAGCCCAGTGGGTAGGGTGTTTGCCTTGCACACGGCCGGCCCATGCCGGCGGGTTCAATCCCCAGCATCCCATATGGTCCCCGAGCACCACCAGGAGTAATTCCTGAGTGCAGAGGCAGGAGTAACCCCTGAGCATCGCCGGTGTGACCCAAAAAGCAAAAAAAAAAAAAAAGCTTTACTTAACACAGGTTCTGGCATACAAATTAGCAATAGGCTGACTCCAAGCGGAACTGGAAGTAAACGGTCATTTTGAACTCTCACACCGGCCTGACTCCACCTCAGGTAACCTCCCTGGGGTGTGCGCCTGGCCGGGCGGCTGCTTATTAATAGAAAAACTAGGAAATTCAACACCAAGGGAAGGTAATACCCTAAAGAAAAAGAAACAGTACACCAGAGGAATCTATCCCTGAACACCACAACACCATGGGGAAACAACACAAATTAGCAATAGGAAAAACCCTGAATTTAGGGTTCTTGGCTGGGCCCCGGCCACGTGTAGGCCAAGATGGCTGTCACCACGTGTTAAGGCCACTCCTCCCATAAGAGAGGAGACAGTGAAGAGGCACTAGGAGAAAGGGGGAGAAAAGGGGCAGAGTGAGGAAGCAGGCTAGCTTTATATCCCTGCCACCCAGACCTCCCACTTCAAGGGAAAACCATTAGGGTCAAATTCCCTCAGGTAATTTCTCCCAGGACCTCACCTAGGCCCTTTGAGATGTTAATGTTGCTGAGCTAAGATCTGCCTTGGAAGTGACCCTTCAGTGGGGAGGGGCTTCAAAGAGGAACTGTATCTCAGAATACAAAGGCATGATCTGTACCAAAGAATATTCTATAGCCAGTTAAATATTTCTCCAAGCCTTCACAAAAATCTCGTCATTACTTCATGGTTGTTCTGTATATTATCTGCCTTTTGAGTTATCAGAGAGCCATGCTTGCTTGGAGGCAAACAGCATTTCTCTCTGGTGTAATTACTTAGAGCTCCAACATGCCCAGGCAAATATACTGGTAAGATCTAGCTAGTCTACGATGATTGTGGCAGCATGAGAGAATATTTATACCAGCCTGTATAAATATATATATGCATTTATATTATCATTATCATTATCTTCCCGTTAATCATCTATTTGCTAGAGCGGGCACCAGTAATATCTCCATATGTCCTGTCTCATGTGAGTAGAACCCAAAGGCATCCACTTGCTCCAGGAACATAGAGAGCCTCAAACCATTATTTTTAGGTCATGGGAATGACCTAATACAAATGTTACTGGTATTTGGCATATCAAATACTACACGAGCAGCTTGCCAGGCTTGCTGTGCGGGTGGCATACTCTTGTAGTCACCACTAAATAAAGTATTTATAGATGAACCGCGTGGCAGCTAAGCGGCCGCGCGAGCTGGGCTGTGATAGTCTGGTCTGCTGGGTGGAGTTGTGACGAGAGGGAAGTCCGGATGTGGAAAATGGCGGGCCCGTGGAGTAGGGGAGGGGGGGGGGGTTGGTGAGGCTGGGGGCAGGCCAGGGCTAGAACCCGCCATGCCTCCCGGGTGCCTCACGAGCAGCTGGGCACAGGGAGAGCAAGGAGCAGCTCTGCCCCACGTCTGAGAGTCTCTGGTTCAGCATACCTGGGCCGGGTTGAAAAGAAACTGCTGCAGGGTGGGTGTCGATGATCCGGGCTGTGATAGTCTGGTCTGCACACCCACCCTGCAGCAGTGTCTTTTCAATTTATATGCATATGTTTATATATATTTATATATATTTATACAGAATATGTGGTCAGATAAACTGCCACTTTCAAACTGACCTCCTCCTATCTACAAAGTGACCTGCAGGAGGCAACTCCAGGCCAGATGCAGAGACTCTGGGCAGCAGGGTACTGCAACAGCCTAGGACTGCCTTTCACTTCCTGCAAAGAACAATTCCTCACCCCAGCCTGAGTCTGCAGCTCCCCAAGAAATATTCTCCAGTGGTGAGGATTAACTCCCTGCTGAGTAGACCAACCAAACGTCAGATGTGGTTTGATGGTCACCTGGCTCTGACCCTTGTCATGCAGGGGCTCATCCACAGACTTTACAGTCCCAATTGGTTCCCCAGCAGCAGAGGCAGAATGGGAGAAAGAGACCATTTCTCTCCTCCCTGCCTCACCTAAGCCACCCATGGGGTCCCACAGACTTTATATAGATATTGAGTGTCTTCACGTTCAGTGGTGTTAGACATGACCAAAACATGTGACTGATCTCCCATTTTCTAGATCTGAAGTCATTGCATATCAGCTGGTTATAGAGGCTCCCTGTTAAGTAGGTTGTATTGAAAACCCCAGTGGTCCTTGGAATTGTATCTCTGGGTCTAGAGAAATAGTACAGGGATAAAGGTGCTTGCTTTGTCCTGGTTCAATTCCCTGTCTCACACTTGGTCCCCCAAGTACCACCAGGAGTGACCCCTAAGCACAGAGGCAAGAATAAGCCCTGAGCACTGGATGTGACCCAAAAAATCAAATTTTAAAAAAAGTCTCAAATATGACCAAACCTAGCCTAGTTAATTAGAAAAATGTATATAAAGCATTTTAAATACAAAAACAATGCCAAGTAATGATGAAACAACAAAGTGCCAAGCCAGGGTAAGATCATGCAGGTTTCTGGTTTTGTTTTTTGGTCATAACTGTTGGTGCTCAGGGACCAAGTGTGGAGTGAAGGTGATACACTAGTGCTCAGGCATCACTGCAGTGCTGCTCAGGAGTGGGGTGCCATGCTGGAGGGGGCCACACGGAGTGGGGAACTGAGCCGGGCTTCCCACATGCAGCGCATGTGCTTTGAGCTGTCTCTCTGACCCAAGGGTGCAGATGTTTAAGTCATTTTTTTCTGCCTGAGGATCTTAATGAATCAGAATCTTATAAGTAAGGATCTTTCTGAGTAACTTGTACATCAGTATCTTGTTCAGTAAATTCTTAGATTCTAAATACCTCAATGCAAAATATTTATCTGTAAACAAACTGATCATAGATGTCAGTATCTACCTATCAGGTCAAAATTACATTTCTGTTTCTTTCAGGAAAGACATTCAAAAGAAGAATTCAAATATGTCTCAAGAAACAAAACCACAGCTTTGAAACACAGTATTTTCTTTATTTCCCCTTTATTAAAACAGCATGATTTACAAATTTCTTCACAGTACAGAAGTATTAATTGCTCAACCCCAGTTCCACCACCAGTGTACCCCTACCACCACCAAAGTCCACTGACACCCACCCACTCCCGTCCCCACGCCAGCTCCCCAGCTGGCTGCAACCACATTGATCATTGCAACATATGTGTATGGGAAAGGTCCTGGCAAGGACTTGACCCTAAACTGAATTGTTAGAAACATGGGATTTTCATCAGGCTAAGTTAATACTTTCTAGATATGAATTATTCTGTTGTGCCCACTGTCTTCCCGTTCATCATCGATTTGCTCGAGCGGGCCCCAGTAACATCTCCATATGTCCTGTCTCATGCTAGTAGAGCCCAAGGCATCTGCTTGCTCCAGGAACATAAAGAGCCCCAATCCATTCCGGAATGAGGTCTATAATTGTTATTGGTATTTGGCATATATCAAATACAACACGGTAGCTTGCCAGGCTCTGCCGCAGGTAGCATACTCGTAGGCACCTCTAAGTCCAGCATTTATTGATGAACCTGGCCGCGTGAGCCGGGCGCTGATAGGCTGGTCTGCTGGGTGGAGGTCTGACGAGAGAGAAGTCCGGATGTGGAAAATGGAGGCCCCTCATGGAGTGGGGGTCTTCTGGCTTGTTGCGAGGCTCTGCTGGGATGGTGGGCCAGGGCTAGAACCCACCATCCCTCCCAGGCGCCTCATGAGCGGCTGGTCACAGGGAGAGCCAGTAGCAGCTCTGCCCCATGTCTGCAAGTCTCTGGACCGGCATACCTGAGCCGGATTTAAGAAAGACTGCTGCAGGGTGGAACTCGATGAGCCGGGCGCTGATAGGCTGGTCTGCTGGGTGGAGGTCTGACGAGAGAGAAGTCCGGATGTGGAAAATGGAGGCCCCTCATGGAGGGGGTCTTCTGGCTTGTTGCGGGCTCTGCTGGGATAGTGGGCCAGGGCTAGAACCCACCATCCCTCCCGGGCGCCTCATGAGCGGCTGGTCACAGGGAGAGCCAGTAGCAGCTCTGCCCCATGTCTGCAAGTCTCCTTTCCAGGAGTAGCAAAACACACCAGTACTGTGTAATAGCTAAATGTTAGCTTTATTTTTAACATTTGACTATATGATACACTTTCAAATTTATTAATCCATGGCATTGATTTTCAATCAGAGAATTGGGATCAAAGGATACGTTCTCTCCTTTGTTGTTGTTCTTGTTTTAGGCCACACCCTGCAGTGCTCAGGGATTACTCCTGGCTCTGCACTCTGCACTTTGCTCTTCTGGTGGGCTCAGAGTCCATTAGGGATGCTAGGGATGGATCTCAGGTTGGCCATGGGCAAGGCAAATGCCCTCTCTGCTAGTCCCTATTCTTTTATTAAGAGTCAGCAGATTCAGCAGAATGTAGATTCCTAGGCCATATTTCCCCTGACAAACCTGCTCTAGTGGGAGCTCCTCACCATGGCCTAGGAGTCTTTTAATTTTATCCTACTGGAAACCACCAAGGCATCACTGGTTGGTTACCTATTAGCACTTCTATTATCCTGTTTACGCTACATTTTTCAGGTAAAAGTCTACCCCAGAGGCTAGAGCACTAGTACAGCAGGTAAGGAACTTGCCTTGCATGCAGCCAAGATGATTCTGGTACCTCTCCCCAAATGCACCCAAGCCCTGCCAGGAAAGTCCTGAGCACTGCCAGGTGTGTACCAAAAGCCAAAATTAAATTGTAACTTAACTAATCATTTGTGTGGCAGGTGATCATTTCCTATTTTGGCATGCAAAAAAGTAAAGGCACATCCTATATGAGTAAAATTAACAAAAAAAAATACAAAATTAAATAAAGAAAAGGGATATAGTTTTTAAAAACTGCATTTGGAAACAGACACTCATTATAGATTTAATATAAAACTTATTTTGAGTGGAAATCCATAGCACAAATTATTGATTTGTGATTGAATTATTGATGAAGGGTAACAGCTATAAGCTAAAAATAAGATATTAAAAACACATGGGAACACATCTTAAAGAATTGGAAAATACTGTACATTCCAACTTCAATTTACAATGCATCAGGCAATTAGAATTTGTTCTCATTTTAGTGATGAGCTTACAGACCGCAGTCTATTACTGGATTTAAAGACGGAGAAGTTCAGTAAGAATGAGTAGTAACCACACAATTTTAGAAATGATCATTTAAAATTGATGGTGATAAAAAAAATTGGTGGCTATGTGCCATTATAAGTAAGTTATAAAAATGCATTTGCTTACAATAACTTTGCCCCTGGATTGTTTATGTTTTGACCCTTTTGGTTTTAACTCCTAGACCCAGTTAATGACTATGGTAGTTAGCAGACGGAAAGGAGAGAGTAGTCAGAGGAGCTGTAGTGGTGGGTGAGGAGAATTCCATGGAGACAGAGAAGAAAACAGGTACTTCTGAGACTAAATTATAAGCAAAGCAATTTTTCTTTTGGGTCATACCCCGCGATGCTCAGGGGGTTACTCCCTGGCTCTGCACTCAGGAATTACTCCTGGCGGTGCTCAAGGGACCATATGGGATGCCGGGGATCAAACCCGGATCCACTGCGTGCAAGGCAAATGCCCTACCTGCTGGACTATAGCTCTGGCCCCTAAACAAAGCAATTTTGAAATGAAATTAAACAGTATGTATTGGACCTTTTTCAGAAGTGGTTCTAAAGACCTAACATCTAGTGAGAGCCTACTACATACCAGAATTTGCATCTGAATGGCTATGTATAATTATAGGGAGATATACTACGTCATAGTAATGTTCAAAAGAGCCCTATGATATGCATCAAACCTCTATTCTTATAAGCATATATTCTACATATATAGACACAAGGACTATAATAAATCCGATATAGACCTATACCTGTATGTGTAAGGAAATTAACATAAAAAGGAAGGTAATTTATTCAATTTCAGATGGGTAGGAGGCAGCACAGCTGGGGTCCACACCAGTGCAGTTGACCCTAAAACTTTGCATACAAACTTTGCACACGTGCCTCCTCACCTTTTGATTCCCTTAAATCGAGGTCCTAAGTTTAATGAATTCTTAGGACCTTCAGAAAGTCCCAGAACTTCCAACATGTAGGGCAAAATAAACTTGTCAGTATATATTTCCCCTCATTTTGAGGAAGTATGTATAACCCATCCTCTCAGACACAGAGCCTTTGTATATCAAGCTGTTTTTGCAGCTGTGATTTTGCAAGAATAAAGGTAGACACTGGACTGCAGGTGTACAGAAGTTGGAAACAACTGGTCTACCACCTTGTTTAACACCATCAATGAGTGGCTGGTGTGCAGCTGTGAAATGGTTAAAGAATATTGGAGTAAGCTGCATGTTACTTCCCTCAGGATGGTGGGGTGCATACTCTCAGACTTGAGGGATTAAGTGAATCACTGTATCACTGTCTTCCCGTTCATCATCGATTTGCTTGAGCAGGAACCAGTAACATCTCCATATGACCTGTCTCATGCTAGTAGAGCCCAAGGGCACCTGCTTGCTCCAGGAACATAAAGAGCCTCAAACCATTCCATCAGGTCATGGGAATGAGGTCTATAATTGTTACTGGTATCTGGCATATCAAATACAACACGGGTAGCTTGCCAGGCTCTGCCGTGCGGGTAGCATACTCTTGTAGTCATCTCAAAATCCAGCATTTATTGATGAACTGCGTGGCCACTTGCACGGTGAATGAAATAACTATTAAATGGAGAGACTTTGCCTAAAAAGAGTAGTAAGGCCTTTTTGTTGTTGCTTTTTCCCGAATTTTGACTTTATTAAAGTGCCATGAACTACAAAGTTATTTATAGCGAAATTTTTTTGCTTACAATGTTCCATCACCAATCTCTCTATGAGTGTTCCCAGATCCTCTCCTACCTGTTTCGTAGTCCACCCTAACCCAGCCCTGCCTGCCTTCTTGGCAGGTACCTTTTAAATCTGCTTATTAAAGTTTGGGTCTCACAGTTTCAATGTTGTTGGCAACATGGTTTGGATATTTAGCTCTATCATTCCTTAACACCACTAAAATGTACTGGAGTCCCCTTGACTCCTGCCCCATTGCTTCTCATATATTTCTTTTCCCTTTCCCCTTCACTTTGTTTTTTTCCTCCCCCTCCCTATATTGTGGGAGACGTCTATGCATCCCTAGATGCCTAGATTCTAGGCATCCCTCCCTTCAAACCATTGCATTGCTCAAGGGAGCATTGAGTTCTAAAGAGTGTGAGTGACGTATGAGTTGTGTTTTCCAGCCAAGAGAGACAGGAAAGGAGTGGATAATTTTAGCAGTTCACCTGCAGATGATTTCCACAATGAGTTTCTGGAGAAGCTCCTCCTCTCTTCTCCAGGGCAACAGAAACTGGGATTAGTCTTTCATCTCCTGAAAGATGCTGAATTCCACATCAAACCCTTTGTCCCACCCACAAAGCTCCTAGCAACTGTCACCTAGGTTTCATGTTACACCACACAGCAATAATACCATTGATTAATACGCATTTAATATGCATCTACACTACTCTCAGTCTGGTGAAAGCAGCAAGGATATGAAACTGAACAAGGTCTAAGATGCCCTTAAGGAACTGCAAGTGTGGGAGGATTTTTGCACTTTGGGTATTAAATTTGACAACATACGTGCTGACATTGTGTCTGGCACACAGAGAGCCACAGTCTCTGAGTTCCTTTTTCATTCTCTTAATATTTTTTCAAACACTTTTATGGGAATCATCATATTGATTTCTCAGAGCCACCTCAAATCCAATTTGGGATGGGAATAAAAGCACCTACATAAATCCTGGAATCCTGTGCGTGGAAAGAGGCATTATCAGCCTCATCTGTGTGGGAGGAAATTGCGATGAGTTTGACACAGCACAGAGAGATGAAGGCCAGAGCTTGAAGCCTGGGCTAGGATCTGACTCAGATTAAGTAACCAGTCACAGATCACAGTCACCTGTTGGTGCCAACTTTGACATTATCCTGCCTCCCTGATGCTCAGACGCAAACCACTTCCCATCTATCACAAGTCCCCTTCCCCTGGTAACGAGTCTGGGGGAGAGGGGGCAGAAATAAAGCAGAGGTGATGAGATGCCCAATGGGGAGAAGACACACAGCACTCCCCCATCAGCACAGCGAAAGATATGCCAAGAAGTAAATTTAAAGCCAGAATAATAGTATAGCAGGTAGGGAGGGTCCTTGCACAGAGAGGACCCAGATTGTATCCCTAGCACATGATATGGTCCCCTGAGCCCCGCCAATAGTGATCCCTGAACACGGAGCCAGGAGTAAACCCTGAGCACCTCTGGGTGTGGCCCCAAACAGAGAAACAAAATTTTGAATTTAATGCAGAATGTTTCTTGAGGCCCTTGAAAAAAAAGCACCTGCAAGCTGATTTTAAAGGTACCTGCCAAGAAGGCAGGCAGGGCTGCGTTAGGGTGGACGGGGCACAGGTAGGAGAGAGTATCTGAGAACACTAGTAGAGAGATTGGTGATGGAACATTGTACGCAAAAAAGCACCTGTAAGGGCACCTGTAAGCACCAGGGGCCAGAGTGATAGTACAGTGGATAGGATGCTTATCTTGCATTGCAACTGACCCAGATTCCATCCCCAGCAAACTGTCTGATCCCTGAGATACCCACTAGGAGTGGTCCTTGATTGTGGAACCAAGAGTAAGCCCTGAGCACAGCCTGGTTGTTTTCCCATCTTCCACACACAAAAAAAAAAGTCATTGGAGAGGCCAGAGAGACAATACAGTGGGTAAGGTGCTTCCCTTGCATATGGCTGGCCAGGCCTGGATCCCCAGCATCCTATATGGCCCTTCACCCCTGCCAGGAGTGATTCCTGAGTGCAGTCAGGAATAAGTCCTGATTAATGCCAGGTTAGGTCCAAAAAATAACAAGAAAATGAGCCACTTCAGAACTGAATTATTACAAAACTGAAAACTAAAAATAGTGCACATCTTTGAGCAAATCATGGGCCTGTGGATTCAATTACCTACCATCCAGATCCACTTACCTTCCTCTGACGGTAGCAGAATTACATAACCCTGTACTTCCAGATCATGTGGTTGGAGCAATTCTGGTTAAAGGCTCATTGGTACAACAACCAATGCAGGGGCCAGAATAATAGCACACTGGGTAGCGTGTTTGCCTTGCATGCGGCTGACTAGGGTTCCATCGCAGGCATCCCATATGGTCCCAAATGGTCCCCCTGAGCATCACCAGGTGTAACTCCTGAGCATCACCAGGTGTGACCCAAAAAAGAAAAAAAAAAAGCACAACAGATGGGCCCCCCGGGTGGCTTATGTGAAGTGGGGGAAGAGAGAGACAATCACTTTCTCCCAATCCATCTCCACTGCCATGGGAACGGCTGGAAAGGCTAGACCTGTCCAGGTCTTACAGGTGCTTGTCTTTCTCACAGAAAAGGAATTTCAGAAGTAGATGAGCAATGAGGTAAAAACAAATTTTATTTGGAGACTTTGAGGGAAGGGGAAGGAGGGAGAGCAAACGGAATATCGCGTTCAAGGGAGAATGCAGGCTTCTCTAGGGATGGAGAGCCGCAACACACATCCCAGCATCAGATATGAAACATGAAAGCACACGTGTCAAGAGGTGAGATGCGGGCACCACATGGGCTCGAGCACCACATGTGTTCAACCACATGGGCACAAGCACAGGTGCTCCGGCAGCATATGCGAGCACGTCCTTTGTTCAAGGTGGCTTTTATAGTGTTTTTCCTAAGCTGCCCCCCCATTTGGGGGCTTTCTAACTAGGTAAAAGTTCGTACGTACTATGGTGGTTGCCAAGGGGGTAGAGTTGGGAGAGATAGATGGTCTTTTTTGAAATGCCTTTCCTGCCCTTTGTTCCTGCAGGAGCTTCTTTGTGTGTGGGGGGGAGGGAGAGGGAGGGCAGGGAGTGCAGGGCAGTCCAGTCTTCTCAGGGCCGATTACTGGTGCCAGGAAGAATTTAATAAGCCTAGGTCTTAATTTCTGCAGCTTCAGAGCTATTGGTTTTATCACTTCTCAGAAATTCCAGCACCATGGGCCTTCTCCTATTTATCTACCTGCTCAGACCTTTTTAGATCCTAATTCAAACAATCTACAGACAGTATTACAGACAAATATTGAACTGTTTCTAATTTGATTAGGTGTAATAATGGTATTTTTGTTCTGTAAGAAAATAAGCTTTTTTGGACCAGAGAGATAGTATAGCAGGTAGGGCATTTGCCTTGCATGTGGCCAACCCAGGTTCAATTCCCTGCATTCCGTATGGTCCCCAGAGCACCTCCAGGGTAAGTCCCAAGAGAAGAGTCAGGAGTATCCCCTGATCATTTCCAGGTGTGACCGAAAAAAGAAAAAAAAATAGAAAAGAAGCTTTTGAAAAAAAGATATACAGAAGTATTTAGGGATGCAATAAAATATTGACAAATTATTTTAAGCCTGGCAAAAAGGAGAGAGAAATAGGCAAAGATAGACAAAGAAAAAGGAAGGAAGGAAGGAAGGAAGGAAGGAAGGAAGGAAGGAAGGAAGGAAGGAAGGAAGGAAGGAAGGAAGGAAGGAAGGAAGGAAGGAAGGAAGGAAGGAAGGAAGGAAGGAAGGAAGGAAGGAAGGAAGGAAGGAAGGAAGGAAGGAAGGAAGGGAAGGAAGGAAGGAAGGAAGGAAGGAAGGAAGGAAGGAAGGAAGGAAGGAAGGAAGGAAGGAAGGAAGGAAGGAAGGAAGGAAGGAAAGGAAGGAAAGGAGGGAGGGAGGGAGGGAGGGAGGGAGGGAGGGAGGGAGGGAGGGAGGGAGGGAAGGAAGGAAGGAAGGAAGGAAGGAAGGAAGGAAGGAAGGAAGGAAGGAAGGAAGGAAGGAAGGAAGGAAGGAAGGAAGGAAAGGAAGGAAGGAAGGAAGGAAAGGAAGGAAGGAAGGAAGGAAGGAAGGAGAGAGAAATAGAGAGAAAGAGCCCAGGATAGTACAACAGTAAGACCTTGCATGTGTTCAACCAGGGTTAGATCCCAGGCATTCCATATGGTTACCTAAGCACCACCAGAATTGATTCCTGAGTCCAGAGCCCACAGGACCGCTGGGTATGACCCAAAAAAGAAAACAAAAAGTAAGAAAGATAAAATATGAGGCAAATATGATGTTGAACATTATTCTAGGGATGGAAATACTCATAGCTTTATAAATGTTTGGATTCTATTATAATAAACAGGCTGTCAAAATGCTATTGGAAAAGTAAATTAAAGGAGTTACTATAATACATATCAAGTGTAACCAGGAAATCTGGGCTCCCATAGCTTCAACCAGCACTGAGAAGACTGAAGCAAATTAAGAGTCAGGATACCCCCCAGACAAATCTTTGCAACTTTTGCTTTAAAAAAAAAAACCTTGACTAGTCTTCAATCTACTTTGAACTCAACCTAACAGAGCCTCCTATCTGGACAAAACTAGCCCCTCGCATGTTCAGTTCCAGTTGACCAGGGTGCTGTGCTTAGAATTTATACCTGTGTGACTTAAACAAACTGATCCTTTAAGACCATTTACTTCTCACATGTGCAAATGGACAGCTACCAAAGAGAAGGAGGAGCCAGAGCTTCTAAATGAAAGACAAAACCTCAGTTTCCCCTTACCAGCTGCTGTGACAGTTCCATTTTTGACTGCTAAATTTTTGGCTTCCTGCAAATTCCTGGGTTCTTTCTAATTAACAGGAAGTTAACAATTGTCCAACATTAAATTCTGCCCCAGAGCTTAGGCTCAAGGGAAGCTAAGACCACAGGTAATACTCAAGGCAAATGGCCAAACTAGGATCTGTTTGATCATTGCTTCCTTGGTAGCATTCTGTTAATTGATAAGAAATGCAATTTTCATTCAAAAGGGTCTACTGGAAAAAAAATAGTAAATTAAAATACCACTATCTTGCAGAGCCTGGCAAGCTACCCGTGTTGTATTTTGATATGCCAAAAACCAGTAACAATTATAGACCTCATTCCCATGACCTGAAGGAATAGTTAAGACACTCTCTGTTCCTGGAGCAAGCAGATGTCCTTGGGCTACACTAGTACCCGTTGCAATGATGAACAATGGGAAGACAAGTGACCCCTATCTTTAACTTCCTGCACTCTGTTTTCAAAGACCCAAAGACCTATTAAAAAAAAATAAAACACCAAAAAAAAAAAGTCAGTGTTAACTTAGTCCTATGTTAAGTCCCTCCCCACATGGGGAGCTCCTTTTCCTTTCTCTTCTATTTTCCAATAAACTTTCCTGCTTTCCAACTCTGAGTCTGAGTATCTTTATAACTCACGAGCCTGGCAAACATGAAGGAACACAAAGACCTGTCATCACCACTCCGAATCCTTATCACCCTGTCATGTCCTCGCTTCACTCACATTCCGTTGCTGAGATTCTTGGGTACGATTCTTGTCTGACCCCACTTGATACCGAGAGAGAGACTTAAATATGTGCGCCTCAGCTGAGCTAAAACCATGTAGGACCAAGAGAAACCAGTAACTTCAACTTTGATGCCCACACAGTAGAAGATTCTTCTTTTCCTCTGCACAGATTTCTCCTGGAGATCACTTAGAAAAGGTCATTGGCACAAAGTTTCCAAGGTCACCTACAAAAATATCATCTAAAATCACTCTATTTCCTCTTTTCTACTGACGAATGCAGGAGATGAGAGGCTACTACAATAGTATCCCACCCACATGGCAGAGCCTGGCAAGCTACCCGTGTCATATTTGATATGCCAAAAACCAGTAATAATTATAGACCTCATTCCCATGACCTGAAGGAATGGTTTGAGGCTCTTCATGTTCCTGGAATGAGCAGATGTCCTTGGGCTACACTAGCCTGTTAAGGACATATGGAGATGTTACTGGTGCCTGCTCGAGCAAATCGATGAACAATGGGAAGAAAAATGAAAATGAAAAAAAATACTGATGAAAGAAAAGATGAAATCCTGCAATTTGCTGCTATGTGAATGGATCAAGCTGAATGGAGTCAGCCAGAAGGGGAGGGACAGACACAGAATGATCTCTTATAGGTGGGACATAAAGAAACATAGCAGGGAAATCACAGGTATACAAAGATACAGAGATTGAAAGTCAATTTCCAGTAGGAAGTTCAATGTGGGGGAGAATTGGGGGAGGGAGGATACTGAGAGGAAGGTGGACGGAAGGGACTCTGAGGAGGGTTAGTGTTGAGATTTTTATGTATGAAATAGTGGTTTTCATAAACCACAGCACTTAAAGTGTTTTTTTTAGAAAGAATGTGGGGCTGGAGTGATAGTACAGCAGATAGGATACTTGCCTTGCACATGGCTGACCCAGGTTCCATGTCTGGAATCCCATATGGTCCCCCCAAGCACCACCAGGAGTAATTTCTGAGTCAGAGCCAGGAGCAACCCCTGAGCATTGCCAGGTGTGACCCAAAAGACAAAAATAATAATTATTAAATTAAAACTATTTTAAAGAAAGTATGTTTAGGTCCCCACTTTTATCTCTCATCACGGATTAGAGATCTGAAGGCGGATAGAGATCCTATCAGACAAGGACAAGTGTCCTGGCCCCAAAAGCCTAAAGGACCACGGGGTCTCGGTTTGCCCTTTCCTACCTCTTGCTTTGTTTGGTTTGTAGATGAGAGTATGCGCCAGGTGAGTCACTGCTTCCCCCACCACCACCACCACACCCCACCCCTTGGTCCTTGAGTGGCAGCAGAACCTGAGCTTTGCAATAACAAAGGGATAATTTACGTAAACTGAGAATGAACAGAGCTGAGGACAGCACTACGGACAAGGGCGGGTTGTGTAATCAGGTTAAAATTATGTGGAACGATAAGGATCTCCTACTTTGTCCTTCAAGACAGCAACAAGGGCCTGGGAAGGCGCTCAACCTGCGGCACCCCATGTTTCATCCAAGCTAGTCATGTTTCATCAAACACTGCCACCAGCGACCCCTAAGCACTGAGCCAGAAATACCACTTCTCTTCCTGCTAGCACCATAGTGGCATAAAAAAAAACAACCATAATGACAACAATAACAACCATGCACTGCTTTGACTGTTGTCATCATGGGAGGTTGCAGTGATCCAGACGTGTGACAATTTGCAGGAGCAAACATGACCTACTGAAGGTACACAGAGGAGAGCAGAACACTGTGGGGTGCTTCCACAGCCCGTGTTTTGACACATTTTACCTCATGTATATCATACACGTATCATACACAGCCTACTTAATTTTTACATAACCCTGAATCACATGTTATCATTCCCTGGAGATAAGGATAGGGCCTAAATTGGAAACATCTCCATGGTCAACCATTTTCAAGATGCCAGTAGTCCAAAAACAAATAAAGCATCTCTCCCAATAAAGTGCTTTGCTCAAAAGAGATAACCCCTTCTTTTAGTTTGGCTCAATTTTTGTTTCTTTGGGTTTTTTTTTTTTGCTTTGGGGGGGGGCTAAAAGAGGGGAAAGGAGAAGACACGAGTGGTACTCAGAGCTTACTCCTGGCTCAGCACTCAAGGATTGCTCCTGGCAGGGCTGAGCGGTCATATGGGTGCCCAGGATTGAACCCAGGTTGGCTGCACTCAAGGCAAGAGCCCTACTGGCTGTACTATTTCTCTGGCCACTAGAACTGGCTCTTTGGAAACAAATGCAGAATGCAGGTCTCAATGACACCCACGGAGAAGTGCAGACATCCAGAAAGAAGCAGATTCTGCCTGCTTTGGGGAGAGAGAGGAGGTAGTTTCATCCAGGGAAATCCAACCACCACCATTCATGACAGAGATGGAGGCCTAGCTGAGCGCTCTGAGGAAGTTCTAATGCTCTCAACAATCCCTGGCTCCCTCTCTGCCCCTTACTCTATAGTGTTGGTTCAGACAAGGAGTTGCTAGTGTTGCACAAATTCCCACCAAAAGTCAGCAAAAACTCAAGCAGCATTCTTTGAATGGTGGGAAAACATTGTTATATTTTACTAGCAGGCCCAGTCAAGCGTGTGCTCCTGAACTGGGCTCAGAAAAAGGCAGGTGTCGGGCGCTCCGCCGAGGTCCCGACAGTGCCGGAAGCGAAGTTCCCTTCTACCTCCCAAGCCGGGCGAGGAATGGATGAACACTCAGGGATCCGATGAGATTTTAAAAGACTTTACTTATCACAGGTTCAGGCATACAAATCAGCAAAAGGAAAAACCCGATGCTTAGGATTCCAGGCTAGAACCCCAGCCACGTGTAGGCCAAGATGGCGACCACCACGTGTGAAACTTCCAAGGGAATAAACGCTCACAAGGCGAGATCCCACCGGGAAGAAGAAGCCTGGGAGAGTGGGAACCGGCTAGTTTATACTCCCAGCAACTCAGACCTTCCTCCCATTGTTATGGGAAGCAGGGAGGGTCCAATGCCCTCTGGTAGTTCCTCCCTGCATCTCCACCTAGGGCCTTTACTGTGCTAATGTTTTGAGCCGAATGCCTTTGAAATGTAGAGAAGGGGGTTTCTGAGATGGCATGTCACTGTACCAAAGATCAACACCAATGCCAGTTAAATATTTCTCCAAGCCTTCACAAGTCTCCTCTACTTCATTGTAGTTTTATATTTTATTAGGGGAGCCATGCTTGTTTGTTTGGAAGCAAACAGCATTTCTCTCTGGTCTAATTACTTAGGTGTCCTTACGTGGCCAGGCTAATATGCTGGTAAGATCTAGCTAGTCCCACGATGATTGTGATAGCATGGGAGAATATTTATACCAGCTAGTACAGCATACATGGTTGGATAAACTGCCACATTTAGACTACCCCTTATCTACGGAGTGATCTGCGGGGAGGCAATCCAGAGCAGATGCAGCGCCCTTAGGAGTCCTGCAACAGGCAGGAGC